>VUQS01067207.1:0-28959 GCA_015108495.1 Heterochromis multidens | reverse complement strand
AACCCAATTGAAGATCTCTGGAGAAATCTGAAAATGGCTGTGCACTGACGCTCCCCATCCAACCTGATGGAGCTTGAGAGGTTCTGGAAAGAACAATGGGAGAAACTGCCCAAAAACAAGTGTGCATTGTGAATTTTGAGGTGAAAAATGAATTTAATCCATTTTGGAATAAGGCTGTAACATGACAAAATGTGGAACAAGGGAAGGGCTGCGAATACTTTCCAGATGCACTGTATGACTTAAATCTTGGAAATTCTTACATTTCTTGGAATTATACCAAGAAATGTATATTATTTTTACAGTTTTTTTCTCTTGAATGGCCCTAACATGGCATTATAACAGAAGGAAATAAAGTTATTGAGAAATTAAATAATTAATGTTTAAAGTAATCTTACAATAAGTACAGTATTGTGTGTTTTCGCTGAATATTATTTATTTGTTTGACCTAGAAAGGCCCTCATGTGGAAGGGGAAATGGAATTTGCCAGGTGGGAGAAACTTAAAATCCTGTTTGGCTGTGCACAGAAAATGACAATTTTCACTGTGCACTCCAGTGTTGTTTTCTCTGTAAACTGGTTATGTGATTAGCTGACTGAATTATTTATTAGTAAACTAGCTGCCAAAATGTGTTGCTGTGTTGCTCACGTTCACAAACAAAATTGTTAGTTATCTCACTTCAGCAATTTATTTTACAGCAAAATATATTTTCATTATTATCAGATGACCTGTTGCCTTTTTGACACGACATACAGTACTTTACATAATTAAAATATACCAGTGTTAATGTTCCAATGAATCATTATGATATCCTTTAATGATCACCCCCTCTGTGGTTTTCCAGACCCTGAAGATAAGTGTGAGGTCGGGATTGTGAGATTTACTTTCTGATTTGAGTATCTCCATCAGCTGGAAGGAATGCCAAGCAGCTGCACACATTGACATTATTATGTATGAAACTGGCAATAAGACTCATTTACTCATTAACCAAAGGTGTCACAGCACTATTCTTTTCCTAACTTCGATTGGTGTTTGACTATGGGCATCGCCTTGGCGTGACCAACTGTGGAAGCTCTAGTGATACTACATCTATCTGTGTCAGACGAACTCCACACCCTCATACTAACATGGCCAACCAGCCCCTCCCTACTCATTCTTGCTTTCTTTACATGAGAAACTATACTGAGCTCCCTCAGCAAATCCAGGTTAGTTTGGTTAGCTGTTAACAGTTCTCAAGTATTCCATAGAGGGTTACATTGCTGAACAAAGTTTTTCTGGCTTCAGTCTGTGTGGTGCTGAATAAGTCCTTCAAAATAAGTGTACTTATCGTTATGCACTGTTGCGGACAGTGACCGTGTCGAGGCGAGCTGTTCCTATAGTTATATGGTTTTCGTTAGTAAGGCAGCCGGTATTTGTGTAACTTGTGTTAACGCGTTAAAGCAAATCCTTTTCAGCGTCTGACTAGCATTAGCTTGTTAGCAGGCCACAAACCATGATAGTGTTAGGCTACGATTAGCTTGATAGCTGAATCAACTAACAGAACTCAGCCATCAGGACAAACTGACTCACACGGCAGCTATCTCAGCTTTAACCCCCCTGCTAGTGCCAGCTAGGGACAAGCTAATGTGTTGCGACGAGCCTGGTGTAGCTAAGTTTCACCCCTTTCCAATAGCTATGGCTACAGCTGTTACCCCTGCCAAAGGGTCAGAACCGAAGGCCAAAGAGGCCGTACATGCCTAACCCTCCATTTGGGGTAAGGAGCCCCATTTGATGTACATTGTTTGTATGGGAACAAAACATGCTCAGACCTCCCTGGCAGAGCAACAAGGGTGTCCCCACTATGCTTTAATTCCAGAGAAGTATCTGGTTATGCATTAGTACTTGAGGGGCTTCTCAATCGCAACAAGGGTGAGCTGGATGGCAAGGAGGCAAATGACTTTCCAGCCCAACAGTCCAGACCCCACAGTGGGGACGAAGTTGTACCCCCACTAGACAACAACTTGTATTAGGTCTACAAACAGGCTGCCATTAAGCTGGGCATCCTATTGCTAGCAGCCCAGGATCCAGAAGGGGATGAACATGACATGTATGATGATAAGAGGTTCCAACCAGCCTTACCACGAACAAATCAACTTTTCCCAGCAGGCCCTGCTGGCATAAAAGAAATGAGCTGTTACTGGTCAAGCATCTTTAAGACCAAGCTTCCTACAAAGGGCTGCTTTAAGCTGGAGCTCCAAGGGATGGGTGAGCAGTGGCTGACCAAAGCCCCAGCAGTTGAGCCTTCAGTGGTTTATCACCTTCACTGAAACCACAGATCAATTTTAGCTTCCTCAAACACATCTCTCCACAGTAAGATAGATCACCTCACCATGTCTATTTATCAAAGGATGTAGGGGATGCAGCACTATCAGTACACTCCCTTAACACGGTCACACTGCGATCTGCATATCACGCAGAGATTTGGGAGGACATGGGCAGTCAGCTGAACACCAAACCCTGCCCTCTGGGATGAAATCTGTGTGGTCATTGATTTCATCCTATGCTCCTCAGCAGTCCAAGGGTGTGATGGCCCTTGCAGTCTCAGGTGACAGAGCTTTATGGTTAAACCTGTCATGCTTGGGGGATGTTCAAAAGGCTGAATTCACAGAGGCAGCCTATAACCCCACCAACGATAAGATAATATGTCATAAATGTAATCATACAATTTAATTTCTATTTTACTACACAGCAAAGTTTGTATGTAATTTTTTTTTTCCTGATAGAGGAAATGCACAGCCAGAGCAGCGAGACAACTGAACTGGACTTTAACCCCAGATACAATGGGAGTCTGGAATACTTTATTTGTGCTTCACTGCATTCCTGTAATACTACCCTTGATCCTACAGGGACTTGTGTTAAAAAAACTCAAGCATGACAATGAAAATCTGAAAGGCATGAGGAAGCCAGGTTTGAAAATGAACACTGTGAATGTAGGATGGTGTACAACTCTTCATTCTGTGCTCCCCCTCAAGAATGCTATTTGTGTTATTAGGAAAGATTATGGTCCCGGTTACATAGTGAAAAAGGCAAAAGTGGCCTGAAGCTTCAGACATGAAATATTAACATTTAAATGAAATTAAACCTTTCTCTAACCTTAACCAAGGTGTCTTTTACTGCCTAACCCTACCTACAGGCAGGATGTGAACCCTGGTCTCCTGTGACTACCTCACTTTAAGTTGTAGCATACAAAAAAATTTAGCACTTTGTTTTGCCACATCAGTATACAAATATGATTTCAGACAGGTTTCAGCTGAAGACAGAAGTGTTTTTTTGTTTTTTTGTCAAACTCCTAAGCTGAACCTAACTCCATGAGTTTCAGATAACTTTAAAAGCAGCCTGTGAAACAGTTTGACATTTGTTCATGTGTCATTAGTCATGTTATTATTTCTGATTACTATGTTATACACAGCAGAGATGTTCTACCTGAATAGCCCACTGTTGCGAAAGTGCTCCCTGAAAGTGTGTTGCTCAACATCGAATGCAGCACACTTTCGACGAAGACTGGCCACCTCGATGGCCTGCAGTGGTGCCACCTGCTGTTTGACCAACACTGCCTGCTTTTTCACATTGTCCCATTTTTCTGGCAACTCCTGCAGATAGACAGACAGATACACAGATAGATACAGAGACAGGGAGAAAAGCGAGGGGGGCAGGATTGACAGATGATGGATTGCCAGGAGGAAGTGTGTGGAACACAGATTTGAAAGAGAAAAGAAAAAGGAAGAGGAATTGCTCTGTCTCAGTTGGAAGAAACAGACCAAACAATCTGTGCTTGAAAATAACAGGAGATGACTGAAAAATCACTCCTTACCTCCAACTGTTTGTAAACCACATCCGGCAGCTCCTGCTCATACTCCTTCAGAAGAGCGATGGTTTGCTGCAGAGGCTCAAACATAGTGTCTGTAGTATTTTGTCTTTCCTTAACAGCCAGCAGGTTACCCATGACCCCCACCAGGCCATCGTAGTCACCCTCCTCCACCCGCTGGCTCAACCCAGCCTGAACCACAGTGATAAACGTCTCTAAGTCTAACAGACTGGGGACAGGAAAAAAGGATTTTAATGGTGTGTGCCACCAACTTCACACATCAAGAACAGGGAAATGTGATCTTTTTTTCTAAAATTGTATTCATTAGAATAAATGTTAATAACATCTAATCCATTAGAACAGAATGCAATTCATTAGAATAGAATAGAATAGAATAGAATAGAATAGAATAGAATTAATTAGACTAGAATAGAATCTAATAATCTAATTCTAGAATAAACTCTAGAACTCTAGAATAAAACAGAATGTAATTCATTAAACACAACAGAGTAGAATAGAATTGAATTCATGACAATGGAACAGAATGGAACTGAGAATATAATTGAAATTAATTGATTAATTGTATGCAATTTTCATAATATTTTGAAGGACTTAAAGTAAATAAACACATACAAATTTTATTTTTGCTGCCTTGATCTAATAAGATAAACTGAGATAAGAAATACTTTATTTATCCAAAACGTTGGCAAATTTCTATGTTAAAGTAGCCAAAATGTAAAAAAACAACTTAGCTCTATAAAATAAATAATCTGATCTCTCGCTTTCTGCAGTTACACCCTTCTGATGAGACTACAATAGGTACAATATTTCTGGTTTTTATGCAGGGTTTCTACCAGTACTCCACACTGGTAAAAAACCCTGGTCACTGATAGATTTTTATTTCCTTAAATACTAAAGTATGAGTTTTGATGTGGAAAAACTAGTTGATGCATTCATTACTTCTAGGCTGGACTATTGTAATGCATTATTAATGCATTAATGCAGAATGATCTGGTTGATGATGAAAAGTCTTGAATGACCATCACATCTTAAAGACCTCATAATACCATATTATCTTAATAGACCACTTCACTCTGACTGCCTCCATTCTAATTTTAGAAACTCCAGGAACCACAAGTAAGCCAGCAGAGTCTTCAGCTATTAGTCCCCTCTCCTGTGGAACCAGCTCCAGGTTTGGAAGAGGGAGACAGACAACCTCTCTACTTTTAAGATTAAACTCAAAACTTTCCTTTTTGATAAAGCTTATAGTTAAGGCTAGATCAGGTGACCTGTACCATTTCTTAGTTATGCTGCTATAGACTCAGACTACTGCAGGACTTCATGTGATACACTGTTATGCACTGAGCACTTCTTCTCCACTCACCTCTTTTCACTGCCCATGTGTTTATATACCACTGCAGCATGTCAGTAAATTATGGTCTTCTCTCTCCCTCACAGCAACAGTCGTCGTGAGGAGACGTTTTGGTGCCCTCTCACTGGTACAGGCTATAAAGAGGCGCACCTAGAGCAGCAGATCTCTAGTGTTTTGTCTGTGCCTCATATTAGTGTTTTAGCAGATTGATAGCGCTACATTAATTCAGTGCACACCAGATCAAAGCTGCCAGGGTTAAAAACTTTTCTAGTGCAAAATCTGATACTTGATATGCTAAAACATGTTACAACAGTCCCTCTCATCTGAATCTTTTGTGTTGTGCTGGAAGCCTAGTGACTTAGTGATATTTGCAAGTTTGCGTGGCAAATTTACATATTTACATCACACATAACAGCTCTCCAAGCAAGCTCACATTACTAGTTCTAGAGTCGTAAAGTCAGCAGGCTGACTCATGACATCAGACAGTGATATCCACCTTAATCACAAGAAACAAGTTAGTAGTCATACTTAACCGAGCAACACTGTTGCAGCAAACCCCTAACAGAAATTGTTAACAATTATTTTATGGTATGAGGAAGAATTGCACTGTCTATTTGGTTGAAAATATATCTCTTCTTCCTCAAAATCTGCTAACTCCTCAGAAAGCCAGGACCTTCTTAGTGTGTGGCAACATTGCTAAACATAAACATTCATATAAATGGCATTAATGCAAAAATCATTGCAGTCCTGTAATATTAGTCTGTGTACCTGGATTGGACACTGTGTGGCATTTTATTATATTTAATAAAATTTGTTAGCCTGCGTGCCATACCTGTTGGTAACAAGGTCAACGAGGTGCTGTTTGAACATGAAGCTCCACTTTTTGATGATGTTGAGCAAGGCACTCTTCATGCTACGGCCATCTACCCTCATCCACCTGTGAAACACATGCACCGGCTCCAGAGCCTGCACCTCCTCATATATCTTCTCATAACTACAGCACAAGGACATACAGATAGCAGTTCAGCAAAAACAGGCATGTGCACCCTAATTGTTACTTCCAATCTTAACTAAAAACAAAACCTTTTTCAAAATTTTAGATGAATTGCTTCAAGATATGACTAAAAAATGTCCTCAGATAGAGAGTTAACATGCACTCACATTCCTTTTGACTAATGCCTACCTGTCCACCTGCTCTCTAAAGTTGTCCAGAGTTGGTGGACTCTCTGAGACACCATTGTCAGCATAAATCTCCATCTCCTGGTTGGTGAGAATCTGGCCGTACAAAAGGAACTGACGCATTAACTCCTTCCTATCATCCACATACAGGTAGCTGTAACACTCTAGAGAGTTGCGAAACTCGCAGCACGTTGCCATGGCAGTCTGGATTCGCTCCATGAGGAGATTACGCATGTCTGCCAGGTCAGCCATGTCCTCCATGTCAGCCTGATTGAAAAATGTCCATGTGGCATGTTAAATGTTAATAAGACCAGTTAGAGGTGTTGGAGCTACATGAAACTAGCTGTACCTGGTAGTGGGGAAAGGGGCTGTGCTGGGCAAGGCGTGGCACCAGTGAAGAGATTCTGAACACATCATTGATGAGGCCTTCCACCAGCTCAAACAAACTCTCTCTAGTCCCAAACTCCAGAGAGGGCGTGAACACCATGTCAGGAACTCTCAGATCCAGCTGAGCCTCAAACAGGGGGGCAACGACAGCTCTTTGGTCTGGGGTGAAAGGAAATACAACATTTTATCCATTCAGATATTATGGTTGAAATAAGTGTTAAGATGCTCTTATCCCCCCCCCCAAACAAAAGCCACTATAAGGCTCTTTAGTCTTATCATCGTTTTCCAGCTCTACCTGGTGTATATTGGCATTGTTCCAAAACATATCACGTACTTGATGACTCTGTATGTGTATGTATGGCTGGTAACAAGGATTGACCATGTTTTTTTTTCTTTTTTTTGTTGCTGTTTGAGCTCTGAGATAATAAAATGCTCGACCCTTTAAAATTAGAGTTGGCTACATCTTTTAAATCAATTTATAAAGCATTCCTTTTATGAATACTTTTATATTTCCATATACTCTAATTTTATAATCCAGTTGGAGGTTGTTTTACTTTGACTTGCCTTTGCTTTTATTGTTTGCTTTTTATCTTCTGTTTCTTCTAAAGCAATTTGTATGTTTGTTAAAATGTATTTTGCAAGTTGTCAGTTTCTTATTAAATTATAAAAGAGACTGCACTGTGGCCATTACCTACAAAGTAATGGTAAGACTTGCTATAAAGATTAAATGTGACTCCTGTCCTTTGCCAAATGATAAAAGAAACCTAAATGATAGTTAACCTAACTGTTTAAGTTATTATTGCTTTTTATTCAGGTTTAAGTTTAAAACACATTTACTGCATTAAAATGGGAGAATTTTACAGTCTTCTTCCTGCAAGAAAATTATAATAATCAAAAAGTAATTTACTGACTGAGGAAGCCAGAAGTTGGTGTGAGTGCATGTGTGAGTGTGTGTTCAGGACTAAAGGGCTGAAAGGGAAAAGGAGCTTTTCTGTCAATGTTATGTATCCAGCAGTGAAGAAGAGCCTGTAATGGTGCAGCATTAAAACCACGGAAAGTTATCCTCCTGAATGAGCACTAAATACACTGGTTAAAAAAACACTTGATCATCACAATATAATACATCCATACATTCTGTCACAAGAAGGTTTGCTGTGTCTCCCAGCAGAGTCTCAAGAGTGTGGAGAAGATACCAGAAGAAAGGCCATTGTTTCTGACCAAAGTGTCAAAAATTGGACCCATGATGGTAGCGAGAGGGCTCGACATCCTAACATGGGACCTGTGGTCACTGCTCAGCACCGTGCAACTCGACTGGTATTCGCCGGAGAACACCAGAACTGACCAGTCCACCTGGTCCACCACTCCTCTTCACAGATGATGTTGCAATCCACATAACATTCACCATGGTGTCTACACACTCTTTCACATGTGCCACATATGCTTAGTGTAAACCCACTCCCAAGGTCTACTGGGTTCTGAGCAGTTTATCTGTATAAACATTTAAAATGTTTCTATATTCAAAGTATTTTGATACTGTGAAACACCAACCAAAGGCAGTCACCTCATTTTGGCACGTTTTATGTCCGTGCCTTGAGTTGAAGATTGAGACACATTCATCTTTTAACTGTATGCTTGATTCCATTTTCTGCCACTTATCCACGTCCAGGTCACGAGGGTAGCAATCTAAGCATAGAAGCCCAGGGCTCCCTCCCTCCAGCCACCTCCTCCAACTCATCTGAATGGACACTGAGGCATTCCCAACTGTGTCCTAGATCCACCCCGGGACTTGCTCCCAGTAGGACATGGCTGGAACTCCACACCTGGCAGGCATACCCAAACCATTCCTTTCGATGTGGTGGAGTAGCAGCTCTATTCTGAGTCCCTCACCCTATCTCTAAGGGAGAGCCCGGCAATGATTTGGAGGAAGCTCATTTCTGACGGTTGTATCCGTGATCTCATTCTTTCAGTAGTTACTACCCAGAACTCAGTTGGTGTCAAGATTAGATTTGCACATTACAATCAAGTTTGAAATGTAAAATATTTAGATTTATTTAGTGTTGTGTGGTATTTTTCAGATGATAAGTTTTAAGAAATCCAGAACAATACAATAATACATTAAAACACTACAAACATTTGGCAGTCACATAGACATACCAGTCTCAACAAACATATGCACTGCCTTCTCACACGTTCTGTTGACCAAATTGACAGAGTAAAAGTAAAGGCATTCACTGTTTATTGTGATTTCATTTTAGCTTCGTAATTTAGTTTTTTCTAGAGTTCAATTTTATTTTTAGTTTATTTAACTATTTTTCCACATCTAGTTTTAGTTTTCAGTTCAGTTTTAATTAATTATAATAACTATAATTACAGCAAATCAAAATCAGCAGCTGCCATGCTTCCTCCTCCTGCAACATGTTGATGTTCATATTTAAGCACAACTTTGATGTACTGACAACAGAATTGGTGTAGAGATTTAGCACCCCTATATGAGGTTATCCAAAAGTGTGGGCTGTTGCAATAAGCAAAGCATTGGTTTTCCAACTCAGTGCTTAGAGTTATGCTTTTATAACAAGTTACTATAGGGACTGAGCCCGCTGAACTGCATGCTCATCACTGCTTAGGCTACTTCTATATTTCTCTGTGAATTTGTCACTACAAGCTATCCCTGCACATTGCACAAAGTCATTTGATCAACTGTTGATATAACAATTTGGAATAGCTCTGCTTTAAAATTACTCTGCTTTTCCTTTTTATTTTAAAGGACATTTGTGATTCTTACATTAAACAAGATAGTGTATTAAGGAAAGAACAGCTTAATTCCTGAGCTTTTAGAGACTGGACCTGCTGTTATCGTAGCTACCCCTGGGTCACATCATTTATTTAAGAATCTTCCAAATCATGAAAGAGTTTCTGAACCCACACAAGGAGAGGGAAAGGAGAAGATGATAAAGCAGAATGAAGAGTAGAAGGTTCGGACACACTAACATTCTGGCAGCAATCCATCTCATATTGAACCACATCCCAGTCCATCTAAACTGGCTGACAAAACTCATGCCAGCAAACAAGTCCAGAATTATTTCATGTCCACAGCCAATAGAGGCGGACACCCAATTGACATCAAAAACCCTGAGGACATGTTGCTAAGAAGCTGTCCAATTCAGTGCTGGCTGGAGGGTGCTGTTGGATCAGAGTAGTTGGAAGCACTGAATTTTTTTCAGATTAAATTTTAGGATTGGCAGCAATATTCTGGCTTTGAGACAGCAAGTAGTAACACCATCAAAATTACTGAGACACAACAAATAGTAAACGAGCACTTCTTTTATGTTTTCTTCTTGTTTAGAGTATTGGTTGTTCTTGAAAATCATACCAGTGTTATCAAGGAAAAACTTGAGAGAGCACTCAATGCTGCTGAAGAAGCCATCTATGATCATGTCGTCAATGTACTCCACATAGGCCTTCCACTCCTCAGAGGACGGCTCAGCTCTGAACAGTGCCTGATTGCACTAAGAGACATAACAAAGTGTGTCACTCATACTGAATCACCATCTTCACCAAGTTCAAATCTTAAATTGCTGACTTCATAATAACCCTTAAAATGATTAAATGTGACTAAAACTTAAAGCCTATCTGACATTTCACATAATAGTGAGCAAAGCACCTTAAGTAGGAAGTGGATCTTTTCCCCCGAGGACCGAATCAGACTGTAAAATCTGTCGAGTCTCTCAGTCCTGTCCTCCAAACTGAGCAGAGCATCTTTTTTTCCCTCCTTCCTGTCAAACACTGGGGTGGCCCAGGACCTCATGCAGCTCAGGATCTCCTCTACATTGTCCTTGGCCCTCTGGAGCCGACTCTCCAGGTCACACACAAAGTCTCGCACCTCCTGGATATACTCCCAAACAGCTGAAAGAGGTTAAGCATAGGGTGCATTTAGCCTTGCAGCTTATGGTTGCCTGCTCAACCTGTGAGCTAAACTGGCACCCATTTTGAATTAACTTTTTAATGTTGTCTTTATGTTATCCTTATTCCGCAAAATTTTGAGGTTGAGACATGCCATTTTTCCCTGTTCAACAAGAGAAATATTGGTAACACTTTATAATATGGCCCGCGGCTAAGGGTGTAATTCTTCTGTAATTAGATGGAATTTCAATGTATTTTATTTGAAATTACAATGTAATTATATTTACCTATAAATACTTAATGTTAGGTACACTAGAATAAGGGGGTAAAAAGTTTTTACAGGAAACAAAGAAATAATTGTACTGTAATAAATTTAAGTAGTGTGTAAGTAATTTTAAGAAATGCAAAAGTAATTTTACGTAGTTCCAAAATTTGGGGTATTTTACAGAAAAGGAGACACAAATTATGCACTAAGTAATTATAAGTATTGTATAAGTAATTTTACCTGAAAGTTAGGCAAGGTTAAGCCACTCCATAATATGGTCCACACCCTGAAAAGTACAGTGTACTTACAATGTAAGACGGGGAAATATTGTTTTTTTCTCAAATAAAAGTTATTGAAATTCCATTTAATTACAGGATAATTACGCCCTTAGTCACGTGCCATATTATAGAGTGTTACCGAAATGTTTAACTAAACAAGCCCCGGTTGCCTATGTGACATAGTAAACAATACAAAAAGTTGGCCCCAGTGGAGCCAATAGGAGTGTCTGATTCAAAAGCTGGAAGCTTCAAATCATTTCTTGCGTATTCAAAGAAGCATGTGCAAATTTCTGTGTCAAGCTCAATATCATGGTTTGAATTTATGTTTTGAATAAAAGAAGTAAATATTTAATGTTGATTTTTTTTTTTGTTTCTTTTGGTTTCAGGTAATAATATCCCCTATTAGTGAGTTTAGAAACATCTGTTGAGTAACATGTACAGTACAATAAGCAGAGGTTGTACCGATTCCAGAATGTATAGATTGGTGACACTGTTAAAAAAAAGACAAAACACAAGGATAAGCAAAAAAGGTCCTAGAGGATTAAATATATATTAAATATCTGGGATTTTTGTATTTTCAAGAAATTTTTAATCATGAGCTACTGATGTTACATTAGGAAATGTATCTTATCATACTGTTGTTATTGTTAAGTGTTTTACATATCTAAAAACAGCTTGAGAGGATTAGTGGAACTCTACAGCAGTTTTAATGATGCACATGTTAAGGCTGACAAAAATTTAAAAAATCAATACTCACATAATAATTGATATTAAAAATTACCAGCAGATTAGATACTCATTTCCAACAGTATCAGACAGGCACACAGCCCCTACATGCACTAGCAGCTGAACACATTAACAGGAGTTGACATTCATGACTTTATGAGGAATTTTGAGTATTAAGCTCCCGTTTCAACAACTTTTAAGCATTAAACAGTTATTACAAACCTAGTTGGTGCTGTTTAATTATCACTAATTATCCAATAGCTGCATTGGCCACATTTAAGTTATCATTAAGGTAGCGGCTAGCAGCTATGGCTAAGAATAAAATCATATGTTAATGTAGGTGCTAGGAAACAAAGGTTAGGCAGCAAATGTTAAAGATGGGCAGCAAAGTCCTGCCTACTACGAGCCAAGAAAAAATGTACAAGGATAAAGAAGGAACTGTGGGCCACCATGGGCAATTATGGGTTCACGTATTACCTGCTTTCACTAAAACCTGATCTAGCAAATACTACACACAGATTAGTCCATACTGGGTGACCCATCTGTACAATCTGAATTGAACCCAGAATATTTCCAAACAGAGAGTCCTGTGTTTCCCAGGTCAGCTGTCTGTACTCAGCTCATGACTGACCCGACCATACCTTTGTGATTTATTTTTAGTGATTTTGTTATTCTATAGACTTCTTCGATACATTTTTCATCCACCAATCAGCCCCAAACTTATTCTGCAGCTTGATACAACAAGCCCTAGCATGCAGCTGGAGTCATAAATAAGTAACTTCAAGACAGAAGAATAAGGAGTCGTGCAACAGATGGTATGGCTCCCAGAGTGTCCTGATCTGAACATCAACATGAAGAGAGACGAGACAGTGAGTTCTCTAATATACTTCTACCACCCCACCTACCAAGTACCTTAAAAAAAATAAAAAACTGGTGCTGTTGTAAAGACAAAGTGTGCTCACAACAATTACAGTGTTGTACATGTTTTTCTCTTCACTAAGTATTAACCTAATTGAAAGAAATAAAAAATATTTCACTGCATGAGGTTTGAAAGTCTCCTTCCTTTAATTTCAGATCCTAAGGCTTTTGGTAAGTACTGTATGTATACTTTAACTTTGCACTAATTTTCTTTTTTCAGTTAATTTTATTAGTTGCACTGGTGAATTAGGTATTACCTGAATGAAATGAAAAGCCAATTTTTAAGCTGACCTCTGCATTAACAATAAAAACTAACCTATCTCGGTGTTTTGAAGTTTTCTCTTTGTGGATCTATTGTGGCAAGAACATTTGAATGAGATTTTAAAAACTCCACAACCTCTACATGGCAAAAAAGGTGCATTTACTGGTAAATAAATGCAAAAACACCTTCCTTTTTAACAAAAGTAGTGCTGCTTGCTTTTCAGGACATACAGTATATGCTCATTTATCACTATATCCTTTAACTGTACGTTGTCCCAAAGAATATGATTAGAAAAGGTGCTGTCGTAAAATAATGAATGCACTTCATGTCACCAAAGTACTTAATGACTGTCCTTCTTATCAGAGTTTGACCTGTTAGGTCTGGTATAATTAAGGAAGTCTGACAAATCTGTATGATTAATTTATCTTATTCAATTCATATACATGTATTCAGGGAGCTAAAAGGAAGCCAGTCGCACTGCCAGAGGAAGTCTCATGTGCATGCTCTATGCCCCCAAAATGCAGAAGCCAAAAGAAGCTCATAAAACTTTCATAAGAACGAACAGAGAGTCACATTTATAGTATCCTGGTTGTCAAAAATACTTCTATATTTCCTGAGAACTTACTGGCTTTTAACCTGTTATTCATCAAAATTATCAGTCAGGGAGAGACAACCACTTTGGAACTTTTCTAGAAAATATTCCTATAGAAGCTAGCTTGTACATATGGAGTATAAGGGGTAATATATAAATAATATATATAAATAATACAGGATTTGTTTTCTGTAAAATGCTATTAAATGCAAACAGTCCAGTTGGAACACATACATGCAGTGCTAATGCATGTTTAACATGATATTATCGGCCCAAATAAAGGTGCACCTTCATCAACCCAGAAATGGCAAAAACTGCTGTTCCTTTGGGTGTCACTTGAGTTTGGCTCTAAAAGGATCAGAAAACACACACAGCAATCTCCATAGACCCCCATGTTATGGGAGCCTATGGAGATTGGCATACATAAATATTCATCTAGCATATGCCCAACTTCAAGCATTAAAAAGCATGTTTACAGTTAGGTGTGTGACCATGTTGATTGACAGGTGTCCTGACACAAGCAGCTGGAGCCAATCTGTATCTGCTAATCCTCATCCACTACTTTGAGTCATTAAATAGACCTCTTTGCTGCTGTATGTGTGTACTGATGGTGCCTTTTGGAGCATTTGTTAAAGATTATCTGACCAATATTATAGCTTGCTGCGTGATACAAACCATCCAAGACATTTGTGCTTCAGTTTTGGTGAGTGAAATTCTGCTACTTAGCACTAATTGGCTGATATGCGTGTCTGTGTTGCACCTGTACAGTTTATGGAAGCAACCAAGCTTTGCCAACCAAGCTTGATAATGTTAGATGATAACTTAGCACTTCATCCTTTCGTTTATAAAAGGTATCTTCTGGCTCAAAAAAATCAACATGGCAGCAGCTAAAACGATAATACTGAAGCTGCAAAATGTGGAGTCCAAAACCAATAAGTGACTTCACGAAGGCTACGTCCATCTTTTAGACTTCTATGGCTCAAACACAGAATAAATACTACTTTTGTCAAACTTGGGATATTCACTTGATCACTTGTCAAAAAATTTATTTGTGTATTCACACAATTATTATTGAATAATCCTGCAAGGGTCAATAAATGGACAAAAAATGGCTATATATATATAAATATACCCTTTTACAACATAAATCAATAACAGACAAAAAGCTAGAATGCACACGCACACACACACACACACACACACACACACACACACACACACACACACACAGGTATTAAGATAAGGCAGATAAGTGTGTAGCAAATGTATTTTCTGCAGAGGGACTGTGACTTTGTCCTCACAGACCTCCAAGTGCATTGGCTTGTACTGTCAACACTCTGCTTATTTCTTCTGTGTTCCTCAGGGAATCCTGAAGTTGAAGAAACTAACAACATGCCTGTCAACTCTGAGTCAGTCAAAGCTAATCAATGATTAATCACCTCTCCTATTCTTATTTTATGTGCTTTTTCAAAAGCAAAGCCTCTCTGTTCACGTTACATGTCAGAACAACATTTGTCATTTCTCTAGAAATGACAAAGGGGGCCACAAGGGGGAGGAATGAGGAAAGCATGTTTGTCCAATAATTGGTGAATATTCATAGAAATGATAATTGCCTGACCACTCTGCATTTCTGTTAATACAGAAATACAGCAAGCATAGAGCTAATACAGCTATTACAGCAAGCATAGAGTCCAAGGTCATACTAAAAATTTTTGTTATTTTAGCTGTGTAATATGTTCAGTTTGCAGTCGTATGACAAATATTGGCTTACAGTTACGACTTTCAGCTTTGATTCAAGGGGTTGAACAAAAACATTAATCACTGATTAGATTGTTATACCCACAACACAAATGAACAAAGCAAATTCATCAATATAAGCTGTGGACAAATCAAGAGTTCGGAAACATAAAGATGCCTAAGTATCCACAAAGGCAACAACGGTGGCTGATCAAGGATTCTTTCTATGGTTAAGTAAAACACCTTCACAACATCCAGCCAAGAAAAAGATGGAACCCTAATCATGATCCAAATATATTATACAGAGAATTCTTTACAAGACAAAATACAGATTGTCATGAACTTTGGGGTTTTGTGTCTGACTTTGAGTTTTTGTATTTTGAAATCTTGTGTTTGTGGTATTTTGAGTTTCGTATTATTTTACTTTCAGCAGATATCTCCCTGTTGGTGTCTTTGTGTTTATATTCTCAGGATTTCTTAGCTTTAGTTCAACTATCTGGGTTCTGTTCATGGTTATAGTTTGTTTATTTTTAATTCTTTGTTTCCCTGTGTTCCCTGTGTCTTGTTGTTTCTCCTTCTCTGTGTTAGGTGTTTTCATGTTTTGGGTTTCCTGTTTTATTTTGGTAGTCTCTTGTGCTTTGTATTTAGTTTTACTTTCCCTGTCTTAGTTCAGCTGTGTCTAGTTACCTTGATTTAGTTTAGATGTGTTTAGTTCCCCAGCTGTGTCTCATTCCCTACTAGCCCTCAGTGTGTGTCTGTCCTTTGCCCTTTGCCCAGTCTGTCCTTTGTCAGAGCATCTGTTATTTCTCTCTTGTGTGCCCTAGTTTGTGACTAGGGCTCTTTGAATTCCTGTTATTTTCTGTTGGATCTTTGCACCTTTGGTTTGAACCTTGACTAAAGGTCAGTTTTACATTTACCTGATTTGCCTGACAACTTGCCTTTGGGTCCTTATTCCACAATCTGTGACACAGATAGTTCACCACAAAGTGCAAAATATTCATCAAAAATAGAAAGGCCACATAAGACTTTTAAAAATCACATTTAAAAAGCCATTTTCATTTACTGTTCCAAGTTCAAAAACACATACTTTAACAAGTTACATTTCTAGCAGTGTAACATTAGAAACAAGATGCACTCCAAGAGCGCAAACCTCCATAGTGCAGTTAAAAACAAGTGCAAAGTGCAGGCTTTTGTTAATTGCCCTATTGAAAGCCATTTTAATATACTTAATTTGGAGCACAATTAGTTTTTTATTATTTTTTATTTATGTGAATATAGTACATGTGTAGCATTCACTTCATTGCTTAGTAAATTTGTTTAAATGTTTAGTAATAAATATCAAGTGACTTATTCAGGAACATTGTACATGTACTCAAATTGTTGCATACATAACAAAATCATAATAAAATAATTTATTTAGATATTTAGAATCCCCATATATCATTCCCTATATGCCTATATGTTGTCAATACAAACAGTGGCAATAAGAAACAGTTTTAAATAGCTCTATGTGGCATTATTATCACTTTGACTTTCAGATCAATCCATTGACCTTGAAGGAGAGGTCAAATGTCAAATGTAACATGATATATTAAATCCTTATACAATACTTTCTATATGTTGACATTACACACCACACTTGTAAGAATCATAGTTTCTAAGTTATATGCCTTTTTGTCTATAAATATCAATAAATCATTAAGTTGACCTTGAAGACTTTGGTGGATGGAAGCCAAATTTTAATGGATTGTTAACATGACCCCACTCTACACCCCTACAAAGTTTTATCAGAATTCATTCAAAACTTTTCGAGGTTTTGCGTTTGCAGACAGAATGATGACATGCATGGATGCAAACACTACCAAAAACATAACCTCCTTGGTGGAGGTAATCATTTATCTACAGGACTTTAACTTACTGGAAGACTCCTCTCTCCCCATTGTAAAACAGAGAGATACAGAAAATCATTCACACCCACAGCCATCAGGCTTTACAATTCTCATACAAATAGCAGATGAGCTGTCAGACATTTGAATTTCCCTTTGGGATCAATAAAGTTATTCTTATTCTTAATAAACAGAATAAAGAAAACATCACAGAGCAAGAATCAGTGCTTAGCAATCATGATGTAAACACACAGTGTAAATTATAGATTATATTACCATGCAAGCATAGTAACCAACCTGGCAACCACACTGTCAACAAAATCAAGGAAAACACTGCATGCCAAGAGTAACGGCAGCATAGCCACATATGTGTATGAGTTGAAGTGTGTAAATGTTGGCAGGTTTAAATTTTGACTTTGAACGGAGCTAAGCCAGACCCCCTGCTTTCCGCTTAACCCCGTAACATGCTGGGTAGTTTTTGGTTCCCCTCAGGAAACTTTGAGACTGTTAAAATGATCTTATTCCTCATTGACTGGCACTGTTTCAACTCCACATTAAATATATATTATGATATCAAGAAGAGAAGTAAAACCTCCCTTTTGATAACTGATTTATATTTTTGTACTTGAAAACATAGTTTCTCCATCAGAAATTTACATGCTGTCTTTTTTCAGTCAAACCCCAGACTGTATTCTTTTAGGAACAAGTCAGGTGGAAATATTTTACTAGCTTTGTGCTTAATTTTCAACAAATTTCAGCAACATTCAGCATGAGGTATTTTATAACATTGGGTCCTGCATTGATTTGTTTTTCTTTTGTTTTTGTTTGAATAAAGCTTAGTAGCTGACATCTCCTTAAAAACCTGTGGTTTAGTGAAGCAGTCACTGTTTGTTTACTGAGATGCACAGAGCTGTGATTGGGCAGCTCTGGCTTTCAGACAAATTTCCAATATTAGAGGAATTTGTAGAAAGTGAGGCCAACTTTAAGGAGTTTGGGAAAACTCAGAAATCTGCTGCTTTTCTTTAAAACATGAATAAAAACATCGCCACCTGGCAAATTTTCTGCACATGTCTGCTGGGTTGAAATAAAGTCCATAAATAAAGCAATGGCAGAATTCTCCTACATAACAATGAAAGAAGGAAGCCTTACCGCTGTTGCAAAGTGTCAGTAAAAGAATGGAAAACACACAGTTCAATCATACACAAAATATCCATCTAGCACTGCAGGGGTGCTATCAACACAAAAGTCCTTCAATCAAGAATACTCATAAAACACTTAAAGAAAGATCTAAAAAAAAAAAGTACTGGTTTTGCATAATTTCGTAAGAAAATTGGTGTCATCTCTATTGTACTATGGTTTAAGCAGAGTACTATAAATCTTAATACTGATACAGGTAAGACCAAAACTCTCTAGGAGACTAAAAACCACTACCGTAAGTGAGAAAAAAAGGTTGTTTTTTGTTTTTATAACTTGGTTGAACTGAGAGTAGAAAATGATATATTTAAATGTGTCATTTCTTAGGAGGTGTATTTGATACTAATGAGTAAGTGTGCAGACCTTGGCTGTTCCAGTTCAGACTCTCCTCTGCCTTTCTGAGCTGAGCGTCAATGGCACTGAGCTGGCCTTGAACCAGAGGACGTTCCACATCAAGCACCGAGTGCACCACCTACAGCCAAACAGTAGATAAAAAAACAGAGAGACCTGATTTTCTGCTCCCACTACGTGTGTACAGAAATATAATTTAAATATCATTTCAACAAAAAGGCCACACACAAGCCCAGAGCGTCAACACGGCATGTCGTCCTCATTATAGTCACTATTTCTGCATTGTTCCATGCTGCCATGACTTAATTGGACTTGAACTTTTGGCTACCTGAAGCAGTGAATTGCTACATTTTTAAAATTTAATCATCTCATTGAGGTGGCTGTGATATGTGTGGTTGAGCTTTGTGTGGCTGAATTAATTACACAACCAAATTGTGTACTGTTTCATGGTGCATTACTGAAACTGCCATTTTGCCCTCATGCTTAGTTCTCATTAAAACTGTGAAGGTGTCTTTGATAAATGAAGGCTACGTACTAAATAATTCAGCTAATAAATACACTTATGAAATAATCCTGCAAAGACCTGTGTCAGTTCTTTGCAGGATTATTTCCTATTTCTTAAGAACATGTCTTTTAGATACTGTTCATCTGCTGTAGATAGTTGTTTAGGCCTGCCACTTCTTGGTAAATGGTAAATTAACTGATTCTTATATAGCACTTTTCTACTCAAAGCACTTTATACAACATGCCTCATTCACCCATTCATACAAGCACTTTTTTCCTACGCTTAAGTGCTTTCTATCTAGCATTCATATGCATTCACACACTGATGGATGCATCGGAGAGCAACTTGGGGTTAGTATCTTGCCAAGGATATTTGGCATGCAGACTGGAGCAGCCAGGGATCGAACCACCAATCTTCCGATCAGTAGATGACCTGCCAAGTTTTTTGCTAATAGGTCTTTGGGAATCACTTTGTTGGTGCAAAAATACAACTTTTGCCTTTTTCATAGATTCAGCTAAATAAATGGGAACAAGTTATGCGTTATGCTTTACAGACTGCTAGCAAAAAACTGCCTAAAAATACAATTTAAAATTGTATGTTATGTGTAGACACAACACTGTTCATCCTTTGAGTCAGGTGCCTGTTTTATGCTTAAATGATTCATACGTCAGTTTTAAGTGGCTTAATGAACAAAATAAATATTCCTCTGAAAGTGGTCAGGTCAAGAACTGGACTGAAAATGAGTGGAAAAAACAGCCAATGTCCAAAGAAAACCTTTGAAATACTTTCTTCTTACTTGCTTCTTATATTATTAGAACACTGATATTCTTCTCTTTTCATTCATATAAACATATTTTCCCTGGCTTTAAAATGTGGACATTAACCTGTTAAGCCACAAGGGTCTTTCTGAGGTTCCTGCTTGAAAATGACATGCCCAAAGTGAATTGAGTATTTCTCTGCAATTACAAACTCTGTCTAAACTATCTTGGTATCAAAATAAAGCTAACACTTGTGAGACTTCATCAGAGGTGGAAGCATCACAGCAGATGTTATTGTGTCAAAGTAACTAAGAATGGAACACAGAAAAATATGAAGGAGTTTTTCCTGGCCTAATTTTTTTTTTTTTTTTTGTCTTTTATAGCATATAACCCCTGTGAAAATATGCTGCAGTAGATCAAAAACTGAAGAAAACCATGAATCAACATATGGACATTACCTGTGCAAAGATCGATGCTGCTGAAGTGAAACAGAGCAAAGTTACAGAGGTTTGAGTAGAGACATAGCTAAGCGATTTGCAATTTGGCACAATTTGGCACCATCTGTGAAAGACAATAAACAAGCAAATAAGGCAGAAAATAGCAATTTTTGATGGGAAACTGCTCTTAAAGCACACTGGGAGATGGAGCTGTGCAGGAAATGCGGTTTTATCTCGGTGGAAGCAAGACAGCAAAAGTAGGACAGAATTCATGACAATGCTTTTAAAATGTGACGCGTAATTTTGGTCTTCTTTTGCTGCTGGTTCAGTGAATTTTGGTTGGAGTGTGACGGAACTTACAGTTTTGGAATCTGTGAGAACTGTGCTTTCAACAAAGACGTTGTTTGTCTGTATACATACCATCCATGCTTTGTGTTAACATCTTTTTGAGGAATCTGTTTACCCGCTCTTTAAGTGTTTGTTGTTTTAGCTGTGTTTGGTGGTCACTGAAATGGTTTGGTGAGCTTTCAGCTGAGATTCGGACGTTTCTGTCGATACCACACGTCTATTTTTAAATAACAGACCCGGCGGCACAGGTTAAACAATAATAGGTTAAAGAATATATGAATAAGAGTAAGAATAAAAATATGTTTTATGACATTAGTCAGGTGACACTGTCACTTCCAACTTCTAATTTTTGAATGAGCAGGGTTATTGTTGTGAAGGAACAAATTTTACTCCAAAGCACAGTATTTTAGTGTCCCTAAACATAACCACCAAGTGAAAAAGGAAGTAAAAAGTGGGGCCATTACCTCTCGGTGGCCAATACTGTTGTGGGACAGGAGAACTTGCCCATAATGTGGAGGCATCTAACAAAATGGCATTATATTACGCCCTGAGATGAGATCATGTTGTGCTATCAGGGGATTACTACAGCCTCTAAATTGTGCCTCTTATAGGGCTAGTTGAGCTAGCACTGACACTGGAGCTTGCATGTTTACTGACAGCTTTGCACTACTGGTGTATAAACTGTTACTGTAACTGTTACTATTATCTTATATATCACACTGGCAGTAGGTTCTAATGTTCAAACTGAAATGTGACACAATTACTGAAAACATTGTTATTTATTTGCAGTTATGTCATAGAGATATTTCATCTTCATTATCTGATAGTGCTCTAGTCAGGCACTCTGACCTGAGCTCACAGAATTATTTCACTGTGGGTAAACAGGCCCACGTCTTAAATAATTTGAGAGGAGAATTAGTTTCTCAACATATCCTTGAGGATATCATGTTAATCTTATATGTATTCTATTATATATTATATATGTAGTCATAGTTTCTATTGTAATGATTACCAAGTTATTGTAAATTCTATTCTTTGACATTGCAATTGAATATTGTAGGGTCTTTACCTTACAATATAAAGCACCTTGAGGCGACTTTTGTTGTGATTTGGTGCTATATAAATAAAATTGAATTGAATTGAATATCATGGTCTTCAGAATGTTTCCTTAAGATTTTGATGATTTTCTAGTACATTCTTTAGTGCCACTCTCTGTCATACAATCTCCTTTTACTTTGATTTGTCAAAATCACATTATTAACACTCTCCAAGATAAAGACTAATTATTATAACAATGGTGGTTGCTGGATGTGAGGGAAATGGGCTGGTAAAGCAGCCTGAGTGACTTTGATAAAGGTCAAATCTGACTGGGAAACTTTGTTGGAGCATTTCTACAAAATCAAAGCTTATGTGGTCAACAGGGTTGAGTACCTACTAGCAGTGATTCATGAAGGAACAAACCCTGACCTGGTGCCAGGGTTTAGACTAGGGATGTTCCTGGCAACTAATTTACTGACTGTTTACACTATATTGCCAGAAATATTCGCTTGTCTGCCTTCACACTCATATGAACTTGAGTGACATCCCATTCTTAATCCATAGGGTTTAATGTGATGTTGGCCCACCCTTTGCAGCTATGACAGCTTCAACTCTTCTGGGAAGGCTTTCCACAAGGTTTAGCACATTTGTGAGGTCAGACACTGATGTTGGATGAGAAGGCCTGGCTCACAGTCTCCGCTCTAATTCATCCCAAAGGTATTCTGTCAGGTTGAGGTCAGGACTCTGTGCAGGCCAGTCAAGTTCTTTCACAACAAACTCACTCATGCATGTCTTTATGAACCTTGCTTTGTACACTGGTGCTCAGTCATGTTGGAACAGGAAGGGGCCATCCCCAAACTGTTCCCACAAAGTTGAGAGCATGAAATTGTCCAAAATGTCTTGGTATGCTAAAGTATTAAGAGTTCCTTTCACTGGAACTAAGAGCTGAGCCCAAGTCCTGAAAAACAACTCCACACCATAATCCCCCCTCCACCAAACGTTACACTTGGCACAATGCAGTGAGACAAGTACCGTTCTCCTGGCAACCGCCAAACCCAGACTCGTCCATTGGATTGCCAGATGGAGAAGTGTGATTAGTCACTCCAGAGAACACGTCTCCACTGCTCTAGAGTCCACTGATGATGTGCTTTACATCACTGCATCCAATGCTTTGCATTGCACTTGGTGATGTGAGGCTTGGATGCAGCTGCTCGGCCATGGAAACAAATGTTTGTAGAAGCAGTCTACATGCCTAGGTGCTTGATTTTATAGAACTGTGGCCATGGAAGTGATTGGAACACCTGAATTCAATGACATATAGTGTCTATTGGAAAAAAAACAGACTAATCAAGAAGTCTAAAAGTAGGAAAGAACTTTAAATGTTGCTGAAATGTGCAGCATTTTGCTCCATGCATAACAATCACAGACAATATCAGACAAGTTTGCAGAGTGTCAAGTGACACAGCAAACATACAACTGTTAACTTTTTAAATTAAAGTATGCAGAACCGTGTTGGGTCACAAGGCTGTTATCTGTCTTGCTTTTCACCTTACTTGCATACTTCCTGTCACAGAGCAAGAGGATATGCTGCTATCTGCCATCGAGGCGGCAACGGACTAGTGGTGGTTGGCTACTTAACCTCTTAGAACCAACAATAATATGGTGGTTATTAAAGTATAAATAATTAGTATATCTGTTACCAATTAGTGAGGTCAGACACCTTTAGTACTAGTTGACTAGTCACACACATCCCTAGTGAAGGCGGGTAACTTTACTGAAACCACAACCTTGAGATCATATTTTATATTCTTTTGCCCCATTAGTGGTGTAACTCTAAAATTGTAGAACTGTGAAAAAGTCTTGAGCCGCCTCTCATTTCTTTATATTCAGCTTTCAATGAGCTAGACTTGTTTTGTTTTTTTTTAGCAATGGTTCTCCAGGCTTCCTGAAGGTCTCTCAAAGTTTTTCTTTGGACATGGGCTCCTCATTTTCACTCCAGCCCTTGTACCTGACTATTTTCAGAGGAATATTTTTTTGTTTGTTAATTAAATTCAATAAAATTTTATTTATATAGCCTCAAATCATAATAACATCGTTTGATGTTTTTTCTTTCCATCTGCCCTGCATGCAGATAACTGAAGAACTGTTGAAATGCGAATAATTGACACAATTGTAACTGTAATGTAATTACTGAATTTAGTTCAGTAATATAACGTGCGTAACTGCGTCACAAATGTAATGTGATTACAGTAACATAATGGGAGGCCTTTTTTCTACAGCCAAACAAAGATCTTCTAAATTAGTAAAACGCCATTTCTTCTCCAGCTTACAGGTTATCTGCTTTAAGGTGCGCTTAATACCGACCTATGAATCATTCAAGCATAAAAAAGGCACTTAACTCAAAGGATGAACCAGTGTTGTGACTGCACATAACAGAGAACTTAGCAAATTACCCATTGTAAATTGCATCTTTAGGCACCTTGTTACTAACAACCTGTCACGAAAACACACAGTTTGTTCTCATTTCTTTCGTTGAATGTAAAGATGACAGTTTGACAGGTATAAAATAATTTCATTGTTGGTATTTTTACACCAACAAGGTGATTCCTAAAGAACTATGAGCCAATCATCTCAGTGTGTCCTTAAAAAACTCTGAGGAAACTTGACAAGTGGAGGACAAAAGAAGTGAAAGGCCTAAAAATCTATCTACAGCAGATGAGAAGTATTTGAAAGTCATGTCCTTATGAAACATGTGTTAAGACCTGTGTCACAGGACCTGAGAGATTCATCTGGCCCTTCAATTGATCCATCTACTGTTCACTGAAGAAATGGTAGTAGTCACAACGGAAGGGTGGCTGTCAAGAAACAATTCTTAAGGAAAAGAAAGAGGGAGAAAATGCTGAGCTATGCCAAATTACTCAAGAACTGGACTGAAAATCAGTGAAGAGATGAAGCCAGGTTTGAAATTTTTGGTTCAAATTGTTGTCATTTGTATGGAGGTCAGTAGAGAGGTACAACAGTGAGTGTCACAGCCTTCACCATGTTTTACAGATGGCTGTAGTCATGGTTTAGGACTGTATTTAAGCCAGTGGTGTTGGCAATCTTGTCGAAATTGATGGAATTATAAGGGGAAAAAATTGCGAAAAGGCTGGGCTATGGCAAGTTACACAAAAACTGGACTTGGCAATGGCAGTGATGAATCCAAATTTTAAATCTTTAGTTGGAATCCGAGGAGGTCAGGAGAGAGATACAACAGTCAGTGTCTACAGTCAGTCAAAATGTTCTTCAAAAAGCAGAACTATTCCTAAAGAAATTACAAGAAAGCTTGCCTAGAAGAGTTCAGGCTGTGTTAAAGAATAAAGGTGGGCATACCAAATATTGACTTTGAAGCTCGTTAGAAATGTGCAAACTCTGTTTTTGCCTTATATACTGTATTTTCACATCACAGTTTCAAAACTTGCAACCTAATCTGATCCAACCTTATTGTATCGGTCCACAGTGAGTTCAAGGTTAGTCACATACTGCCACAGCTGCCCCCTGATGGTGTAGATCTGCACTGCAGTTTCAGGGATAGCTTCAGTCTGTCTCACCTCCAAGTACTTCACCTCTCTGAGCACAGATGCCAGCTAGGAAAGGTCAAAAAGTACATTAGAAGCACTGAAACATACATCAAGACATTAAGAACATCAAATTAGGGTTTGGTCAGTACAATGTGATGATATTTTCAAAATGTATGATGTTAGAAAATATAAAATCACTTTGCCTCTTTAGGGCAATATGACCATTATTAAATCCTTTAAATTAAAAACTGAAATACTGACCAGACTAATTAGGAAGATGAAAACAGGTTAGTTTGATATATCACCAGTTTAATAAAGCTCCAAGACCCTGGTATTCTGAACGAAAAGAGGACAAGCACATCAGTTTTTCTAACTATGCGGATGTTAATGTACACCTGTGGGTTAAAGTTGACTGTGATCAGCTGAGTCGCCGGGTCTCTGTTGATTAATGGGAGGCTGAGGTTGTACTGAGAACTCTCACCAACAGTCTCCGTCCATGTCTCATACAAGCTGGTGGAGTATCTAAAAGCACATCAGAAAGCAGACAACCTATGGTGACAATCAAGCAAAAGTTATTATAACAGAAAAACAATTTGTACTTTTACCATCCGAGTATAATATTGTTTCAAATTCCCATTAATGGGGCCAGGTTTTTAATTTAAGGCCACAGGCATGAAAATGTCTCATATCATGGAAATGAACATAAGCAGCAAAACAAGAGGCTAAAAGGCATATGATTGAGCCATTTTCCCATTTCTCCATGGTTGTAAACAGAATGAGAGGCGGGAATCGCTCATCTGCATCAAGCACACAATAAGTGTAGAGGGAGAGGAGTGAGGAGGGTTAGATGCCGGCGTGTGGGGAGGTAATATGAGGATAAATGCTGATTCATCTGCGAGAGGCTGGGAACAGACAATATGTCAGGGCTCTGTACAGCTATATCAATCTGTAAATAGCTGCGATTATGATGAGAACTTCAGTGCGCACTGTGTGCTCCTTATTGGATTTCAGCTGTGAGCTTCATTTCCTGATAGTGGCACCGCAGACGCAGAGGCAATCAAATGCCTTGGTCATGGCCATAAATCACACTGCATTTTGTCTGTGGGGGTAATGAGTGAGGATACCCGTCCTGCTCCTGACTAGAATGTGTATAATAACAGTGGCGTTCATCTGAGGCAACAGCGATGAATATTACAACATAACAAGGGCTTTAATTTCTGATGGGAGTAAATCGAGGGCAAAGAACTGGTGTTGTTCATCATCCCATTACTCTGGTTGCGCGGACATGAAGTAAAGGAGTGATATTAAGTCTGTGATGCATAAGGAATGGGCATCTGTCTGGGAGTCTGTAAGTGCATGTGTGCACACTGTGATGTGTATTTCGTTCACATACTACTGCACACACATACCCATCTACACTTCCAAAGCAGTAAGCGCTGACTATTAATTCCACCTTTTTGAACCTTTTTCCTTCTGCACTGCAAACCCTGCTGTGATCATTTCTTTACATACCAAAAAATATCCTTTACTAATTCAAAGCGGAAAATCCCCATGCTTGAGAAGAAACATGTAGATCTTTGATGACTTTGTTAGAAGAATGCTTTGATAGACAAGTGTTTTTCAATATATTTTATACTAAAAATGGCTGGAGCCTTTTAGCCTTTTTTTGTTTGCTGCTGTATGGTTACGTCTTAGTGTTCTCAGAAGCTTACCATTTAACCAAAAACCTGTAACAAACCAGCTGCTTACAATTCCCAGCAATAAACAGACAGATTACCCTTCATGGTAGCCCACCCTAATATAGCAGGCTAAAACTGCCCTGATACAAAAATACTGGAACCATAGGCACCATCTGCAAACCATCTCTAACAAGCATATAGCAGTAGAATTCAATGTTATATACTTTGGCTATATCATCCCAGAAGCAAAAACATAAATACTTATTGAGTATGTTACTAGAAGCATAGAAAGGGGTCTGATCAAAAGATGGACGATGCATAGTGGATCTATAAAGATAGAAGTCTTCATGGGTGCAATATGTCAAACCCCTGAAAGAAGATTTTTTAAGAATGGGGAGCTGAATCATAACCATAAGTTACTTATTCATCTGTTCTTTACTGTATTCTCTTTTATGTCCAAATGGCTCACTGTAACATGTACAGTATGGAACTGCACTGAGGCCAAATTTCTACAAGCATTTTTATTTTTTTATTTTCACTAACCTCTCACTCTAGATTTGTCTTTTTTCAGAGCTATCATCTATAAATTGAAAAGAAGATACTTGTTTTTCACTGTTATTTCTCATTCCAGATTTTGAAAATGAACCTATTTTTCCTTTTCACTTCTTGCATATTCATTGGATGTAACAAATAAATCATTAAAAAAAAGTCAGTTTATGAATCTTGGCAACCAAAAACAAAAACTACAAATGATACTGTCATGTCTGCAAATAGGCAACTGTTTGCTAACATGTTAGTCATATTAATTTTAAAAGAAGCTAATGTTCTTTAAAGCTTGCTGCACCCCTCAAGTTACCAAAAAACCTTTTTGTGGCAGACACTGACTTGTCACATGACTCAGTTCCATTAAGTGTTCCACTGAGCTAGCATGCAAAATACCACAACCCTCAAACTAGCTTGCCTGCCCAGAAATCACTCTTTAATATTAATCACACTAATGCTATTCCTGCTATCACATATCCAAAAGTCTGCTGTGGAAAATGTTGATGAATACAGGTTTAAAGGTCCCGTAAGCCCACACAGGCGCTTTCAATTATTCAGCCTAATTAGACCTCACTTACACTTACAGTATTGCGCAAAAGTCTTGAGCCACCCCTCCTTTATTTATATTTTGTTAGGAAAATGGGAACTAGGTGCAGCGAATTACTGAAACGTGCAAACATACATGGAAATACAGTATATAAGAGAAAAACAGAGTCTACAGTGGGGCAAAAAAGTATTTAGTCAGCCACCAATTGTGCAAGTTCTCCCACTTAAATAGATGAGAGAGGCCTGTAATTTTCATCATAGGTATACCTCAACTATGAGAGACAAAATGAGAAAAGAAAATCCAGAAAATCACATTGTCTGATTTTTAAAGAATTTATTTGTAAATTATGGTGGAAAATAAGTATTTGGTCACCTACAAACAAGCAAGATTTCTGGCTCTCACAGACCTGTAACTTCTTCTGTGAGAGGCTCCTCTGTCCTCCACTCGTCACCTGTATTGATGGCACCTGTTTGAACTCGTTATCAGTATAAAAGACACCTGTCCACAACCTCAAACAGTCACACTCCAAACTCCACTATGGCCAAGACCAAAGAGCTGTCAAAGGACACCAGAAACAAAATTGTAGACCTGCACCAGGCTGGGAAGACTGAATCTGCAATAGGTAAGCAGCTTGGTGTGAAGAAATCAACTGTGGGA
>VUQS01067205.1:0-18146 GCA_015108495.1 Heterochromis multidens | reverse complement strand
AATGCTGTAAACAAAGAATGCTTTTAGAAATGGAAGTGTTGTTCATTTATTTTCATCAATCAACAAAATGCAGTGAATGAACAAAAGACAAATCTAAACCTAATCAATATTTGGTGTGACCACCCTTTGCCTTCAAAACAGCATCAATTCTTCTAGATACATTTGCACACAATTTTTGAAGGAACTCAGCTGGTAGGTTCTTCCGAACATCTTGGAGAACTAACCACAGATCTTCTGTGGATGTAGGCTTCCTCACATCCTTCTGTCTCTTCATGTAATCCCAGACACACTTGATGATGTTGAGATCAGGGCTCTGTGGGGGCCATACCATCACTTCCAGGACTTCTTGTTCTTCTTTACGCTGAAGATAGTTCTTAATGACTTTGGCTGTATGTTTGGGGTCGTTGTCCTGCATTTTGTGAATTGATAGAAATAACCAATCATTATTTATATTTCTGAAAGCATTCTTTGTTTACAGCATTTTTTCACACCTGCCTAAAACTTTTGCACAGTACTGTATATCTATATCTATATATATATCTATATATATATATAGATAGATAGATAGATAGATAGATAGATAGATAGATAGATAGATATAATAATCACAACACAAATATGAGTGAGAATATTTGATTGTGTGTGCGTGTATGTACACCACAGGAATAACTAGCATTCACATGGATAATGGAATCACAAAACTGCATGTAATGTTACACAGTCACTTAAGGAGAAGGAGTTGCTTACATTTATAATAACAATTACTACAGTATTCACATTATTATGATATTTAAATAATCTCCAAAACTCTTCTCCATACTGCAACAGCAGAAAAGAAAATGTTCCTTTAAAGCACGGTGGAATAAATAGGTTAAGCTCATTAAGTCGCATTAATATGTCCTGTTGCTTGAGCTTTATATACAGTGTGGGGTTACTGCTGTTGATAATCCTTAACTGCAGTGTGGCTGGCATTAAGCCCTTGAATACAGGTGTAAATATAGACTCATAGATTTAAAACCTGCAGCTCAGGAAACCAGATTATGCCAGGACATAGATTTCCATTATGGAAAAGCATATGTTGAAAAAAGTATTAAATGACACAGCATAGTATGTGATGCATCAGAGTGAATGCACAATACACGTTTGAATGGCTGTGGTGCAGATTGCAAACATCTCACAGTACTTGTCAGGCATTAACCTGATGAGTTAAGGCAGATGATGATAGATCAGAGTTTAGAAAAGGCAGACTTGCATTATGATGAGATTATTTTTTTCCTTTGTCAGCAGAAACATCTGCACTTGATCTAAATGGGAGAGAAAAGCTACCAAAACACAAAGTAGTTGGGGAAAAAAAACAGGAAGTAATATGGCTTTCTATTTTTGGTCCTTTTTAAGCCTACTATTGTTCCAATCACTTTGAGATCTGCAGCTAAACAAATCTTAAATTTAGAAGAAGAATTTTGGTCATACATCAAAACTAAGAGGACAGATTTTATGCCCCAATGAAGGTGACTGGATAAGTAAACATGGGTAAATATCCTAGGGCTGTAAAATTTGACTGGTTTGTGTTAATATAACCAGGAATGTGTTATGAGCATGCACCAATAAAGTACTACTTTCTTGATAAGGGCTTTAACAGTGCTCTATAGTCCTTTTATATAAAATAACAATGTTTCTATTTTCAGTATGTGAAATGTAAACACACTGTCAGTCCTTCTTCACTAATTATTATCAAAGCCAGACTGAAATGTGCACTGTCTACATAACTTGCACCTTTCACTGCCTATGTTGCCACACATCTTAATTCTCAGTGGAATACTGTAAAACTATTGGCAGGAATATATATCATGTCACCCATGGGCATGAACACTTGCCACAGGAGCAGACAAAATGGCAACCCAAGGCACCTGTGATGGTGGGTCCTAATGTATAACTTGATCCTAAGGTCTGTTTTGCCAGGTTCCTTGTGTCAAAATCTAATTTAAGAACTTTAAGGTACAACAAAGCTGTTGCTCGATAGAAAGAAAAGCTATGCACACTGTAAAAGAAAAAAAAAACAGAAAATGTCCTGGTAATTGTCTGCCAGCACATTAATAATTAATTAACAATTCCTTAATTTTAAAATACACTGTACCGTATTTTTACAGATTTTTTTTTACTGTGCATGGTTGCCAAATGTCGTAGACTATAACCTTAAACTTAAAAAAGCTTTTTTTTTTTCAGTAAAAGCAAAAATTAATACCATACTACTTCATCACCTTTACATTTTAGTTTTTTCTCACAGTTTCTAACAATAGTAATAACAATAATAATAATAATAATAATAATAACTAGCACTGGCCCTCAGAAATTATTTTATTATGAGCCTGAATGACACTCATGTCTCTTATTTAAACTTAAAGGATATTAAAAGGCAACACAGGTAGAACGCCATAAAGTACTTCAAAGACGTGTCACCATGGAAACAAGAGTCCCTAGACCCAGCCCTCAAATTCTGCTTTCCGATGATGACAGTGGTCTGTGGATGAAGATGGATTCCAACCATGTGAGCGACCAATCAGAGAGTCCATCAGTGACCTCTGGTGAAAGGTCACAAGACGAAACCACAGTTATCTCTGCTACTCCCACTGCTATAATGAGGTACTACAGTGTGATGGATGATGAAGGTGCAGATGATGTCTTCATCCCTCAACCACCTCCTCCTCCATCCTACACAGCTACATTGCTGCCAGCAGAGGAAAGCACAGGTGCAACAGCGAATAATTCTGGTGTGACCCTTTCAGTTGACGCAACAGAGGCTGAAGCTAATCCAAGAGGCTTAGACTTCCCTCATGGTGAGAAGCAGTTAATGGTAACACGGAACGAGGTGGATGAAGAGGTGACTGCAAGTACAGTACAGATGTCTATGGACAACATATTACCATCCAATGAACAAGACTCCCCTCCACCAACTTATCAAGATCAAAAATCCATGGACGTCACTGGTTGTCTGATGGAAACGGGTTCTGATGCAGCTGGAAGACCTTATCGGAATAACGCAACAGAGAAAGAGCAACCTGAGGATATTGTAATTCTGAGTGAAGGACAAGAAAACTTCTGGGAAGCCAGTACAGAGAAAGACAATTACCCAAAACAAATACATTCAAACCACAAAGAAAACTCTGAGAATCAGACAAATTCAGACAAGGAAGGAGACAAAACAAAACACAAGGACATTTGTGATTTTGATGAAACAGACTCAAAACTATTAAGAGTAAATCAAGATATTGAGAGTGTGGAAACAATTGCCCCAACTGATGATGATTTTGAGCCCTGCAAATGCAACCAAAACAGGACCAATACAGCAACCAATCAGCCACAGGTTCCTGACTTCCCAGCAGATGTGGCCAAAGAAAATGAAGAGCATGATAACCGTACATCTTTGGACTATAACCTCACGAAGTATGACTGTGTGAGGAGAGAAAGTGGCAGCACAGAAATGCAAGTCCCCCCACTTCCCAGCTCCAAAAGTTCTGAAGAAAGGGTGACAATGGGAGAGCAGGAAGATGGAAGCAAGAGAATAACTACTGATATCCAACAAGGTGAGCAACTGCTTCATCGTCTGCAGCTGGTGCAGCTACGACATGATGTGCAAATGTCAGAGAACTCTCATACCCAACAGCAGGCTGTCACAAGGGATGAAGAAAAGGGTATGTTGTGGACTGAAATAGGGAATCTAACTGGTGAAGAAGAGAGGGAAGAATGTAGACTTGAAACTCTTAAGGATGAGGACGCAAAGGTGAACCTGATGGAAAGCGAAAATAACAAGGGTAAAGACATTCAAACAAAAGCAAGGACATCTTCATCTACAATTCCAGGAGAGCCAGAACACCAGAGGATTGCCAGAACAGATCTAGGCAACTCTGATGACAATCAGAGTGACAGCTGGGTGCCTCCAGATTTGTCTCCCATTAACCCTCATGAAACTTCTACTGAAATTCCATTTCTGTCCACTGGACACCGATTCTCAGCTGCTGAAACCTCCATGGAGAGGCAGCTCCATGAGGCAGCCCAGAGGAAGCAGAAGTTGCAGAGAGCTGGGGGTGTTTTCAATCTTGCAGAGAATCCAGATGTGCTGGAGATTCCCTTCAAGACAGATATCTCTCTTGAGTCACTTCCTACCGAGGTAGGTGCCAGCCAGTGCAATGAGTGGCAGTTCTCTGAGCAGAAGATGCTTAAAGAGATAAGTCAGGACATTCAGAGAGAACTGGTGCTGGTCAACCAGGGTAAAATCCCAGGGGGGTACAGCAAAGGAGCGGTCCGCCAGTTAAAAGAGACAAAACTGCTGTTTGAAGCTTTCCAGCAGGATAACCCGGAGGGTCCAACAAGGCATCGTAAATCCCCTACCACTCTGAGGAAAGGTCACATTTACCCTTCAGTGCTAGAGCGCACACGTAGCCTTGAGATGTTTTCCCTCAAAACTTGCCCTGTTTCCAGAGCACATTCCCTCAGGCTGTACCAATCTGCAACCCCTGAGAAGGAAAAAAGTCCCGACAGCTTCAGATCAAAGAGCCCAACTGGGGGTTCACGAGACAAAACTCGCTTATCTCCTTACCCAAAACAAGACAAACACATTCGCCTGTACAGAAGCATGGACTCTATAAGCAATGATGTTTCTACATTAGCTGTGGAGGGCAAAGCAAAGGAAGGGAACTCAAACAAAGACTCTTCGATCCTCAAACAAAACCCCTTCTTCAAGTTGCGTCCAGCCCTGGCTCTGCAGCCAGAGGTAGAGAAGGACATCCGGGAGGCCAAAGAAAGAGAAGAGGAGCTGCGCAGACAGAGACGCTCTCTGTATGGAGAGAAGAGACAGAATAGTGAAGATGAAGAAAAGTCACGAAGCACACAAATGCTCATACCAGGTTAGTATGCATGTTTATATTAGTTTTATACAGCTTTCACTCAAGCAAAGCACTTAAGGATAGTTTTAAGGTATTTTTATGCTACTTACTGAGGAACTTTCCTATACTATAAAATATCAATTTTTGCTAGATTATACTTCTACTCTACTAAAGAGTATTCTACAATTATCATGGGCAAATATGCTTTTTACTTTGCTACAACTATTTGACACCCGAGTGCTCGTTCCATCACTGATAAGCCATTGCATGAAATCTAACCTAATTTGCTCATTTAGCTAAACATTGCTTACGATGTGAAGTGTAGTCTCTCTAAAAGCCTTTCAAAGAGAAAGCAAAAGTCATTTAAATCTCTATTCATCCCACACCCGAGTCTTATGACAATCAGTCTGAGCACTTTAATGAATGCCTCTCAACATTAGCATCACATAGTTTTATCCCAGAAGTCTTATCGACAACTTACTGTCATCCCTGTCACTGACGGTTAAGGGTACATCTTTCTGGCAGCTGCCTGATCTGAATGTTGGCTGAGGGACAGCATGAATGCCATTACCTGCACTCCAGCTAGCACTGAGGGTGTTCCTAGTTTGGTTATAGCCTTGTGCAAATAAAAATCACTTCAGACCACTGATATGCCTATTTGAAAGGACTACACAAAGTGTGTACAGGTTGATTTTTCACTGAATTCTTCCCTCTTAGATGTTCCACAATCAGCTGTAAGTGGTATTATTGCAAAGTGGAAGTGTTTAGGAACCACAGCAACTCCGCCATGAAGTGTCAGACCACGTAAAGTTACAGAGTGGTGTCGCTGAGTGCTGAAGTGCATAGCTCGTAAAAGTCACCACCTCTCTGATGGCTCACAAACTGCAAAGTTCCAAACCTTTACCTCCTCTGACATTAACATCGGCACAAAAACTGCACATGGAGCTTCATGGCATGGGTTCCAGCTCCTGTAGGTGCAATGTATAGGTGGCCCAGTACTTCTGTCCATATAGTGTAGGTTTTGCAAAATGCTGTAATCACAGTGCCCATGCTGACTTCATGATTGCTACACACATAGTATGCTAAAAGAATGATGCTAAAGTTGCATGTGTCTGGCAAAACATTTGCATCCATACTATTTGTTGAGCCAAATTAGAAGGCATGGAATTAAAGAAACAGTTCTAGTATGGCAGAAGCCCATTTATCCAATTTGATGATGTTTAGAATCTCAAAATAAGCCTAAACCTTCCAAAATCAAACGAAGCAGTACAGAGCCGCTAACCTTCGCCGATATTCTGCTGAAGTAGCTTCTTGGACACAGCTCCCACACACTGGAGAAATATCACACAGTGGCTGTAGTGGTCATAAGCTAGATTAAAAATAATAATAATAATAATAATAATAATAATAATACATAAATCATGAAATGTCACTGTCCATGAGTAATCTTTAGGTTATAACTGTGGGTGGTTAGCTGGTTAGCTGGACATGCATCTTAATTATTTCAGCTGCTGATTGAATTCAAACCCTCCAGCATTATCCTGCTCTTTTTCTCTTTCTGTCCTATAGACGTCAGGAAACAGTCACGGGGGAAACTGGAACGGGTTTGGCCACCTCCTTCTAAAAAGGATCAGATGAAACTGGAGCAGATTGAGGTGATGTACCGCACTAATTCTTATTTCTACTTTATTGTTTTCTTCATTTTTCTGTAAAATTATGGCATGTATCACCAACACGGACAACAACAGAGGATTATATAAATGTTTCTGTTCGATGTATTGCATTGAAATACATAAGGAAGCACTGAATAGTGCTGCTACAGAGGTCACCGTATCAGTAAAGAAATAGAGGTTGAACAGAATTTCAAAGATTGTACTGTTATGCGAAAAAATCTGAAAGAAAGACATTAAGGTTAAAGTATTTGTAAATACTGTTTGTTGTACAAATGCTTGGATTAGTACAATTGATTTTAAATTGAGAAAGCAGGAGCTAATTTCCCACTCTAAATCCAGGTATTTTTCTCTGTCTTATCTCACAGCAGGAGCCAAAAGTTCACCGAGCAGGAGGTCAGAAGGCTTCTCTCTGGCAACGCTGGGAGTCCGGTCTGATCAACGGGAAGCCGTCAAAGGAAAAGAAGTAATGGTCGCTGTCCTGGTTCTTCAACACTACAAACAAAATATCAGTGATCTGCAGTGCTAGAGTTACAATTCAAGCAGATTTGAGTCAAAATAGCCAAAATCTTTGTGTTAGTCCGAACTTAAATACTTCCTGTGTCAAATATGCTTTTTTGTATCATTATTATTATTTTTTTTTTCAACAATACCAGTCCAGAGGTTATGTTAAGAAAAGCTTTTGGACCAGCACAGCCACTGTACAGAATTTCTCTACTGTGTTAAAAGCTGGTCCAGGAAATGACTTTACTAGAATGCTGGCTAGCATTAGCAGCTGTTTCCTGCTCTGTTAGATTTAGCGAAGTTTACAATTTCAGGAGACAGTTCGACACAAGAGGGGTCCAGTCTTCTGCAACAAGATGATTTATATATTTTTTTTAATAAATATTGTACCATAAACACAACTATTAATTAAGTAGAGAATACTACAACACTATTTAGACTAGACTACTCGTAACAAACAGTCATATAATGTCCTTTCTGACTGTAGATTGTCTAAAGTCTAAATCATCATCTAAATCATGTGGGATGTTTTCTTGAGCACAATAATAATAAAGGAAAGAGCTGAGGTGCTTCTGTTACATGCTTAAAAGTTTTTCTTTTCTTGTTTTTTATCTAGCTTTGGTGAGTCTCTTGGTTTGTGGAAGTGTATTCCAAAATGTCTCAACAGGTTTCAGAGGCTGAATGCACTGGTTCTGGCTGTAAAGAATCTCACTGCAGTCACCGTACAATGACTGGAGTGACAGTCTTTACTAAGCCACTCAGACTTGGATTTACCTCTAAGGCCACACAGAGGAGATTACAGCGATCACAGCTTCTTTTCTATATAAATAGATATATCATTTGTGGGTTTTGTTGCTTATTTTCTAACAAACTTAAAGATCATTCCAAGACAAACAAAAATCTCAACTGGAGAAAATTGATTAAAATTAAATTTACACCACTTAATGCATTGAACTGAATTGTTTTGGTGCCCTCTAGAGGTTGTTCCATCATGGAGTTGATTGCAAATTCAAGCGGTTGTGGAAAAATGTAGGCTGTAAATAAAAAATAGAACTAAAGAAGAAAAACTTAAAGAAGACTTTATTGTTTGGCCTACAGTCACATTTACAAGGGAGCACTTGGTTTCTAATCTCCACACAGACAGAAGTACACAGCTTAGCCTGTCTAAGCACCATCTGCCACCCCCACTGACTCTGCCAAAAGAGGAAAGACTTTCACTCTGCCCTTCCTGGCTTGGATATCCCAGTGTTAATTGGTTACCACTGTCACCATCCTATAAGCAACAAGCAGGGCCAAGGCTGAGGTTTCAGCAACATAGCTGCACTAAACATCCATAACAGAGATCCAAAATGCTAGCCTTTGAAAGTCTTACAAGGACACATACATGAAGCCTTGCTTTATCTACATGTTCATCCTCAAATACTGCTGTCTGCTGGATCCCTACAACACAGGAACCAAAGGTAGGGTCTGGATATGTAAGAGTGAGGCAGTTCTACTTGTCTGTCTATGGCACCGATTAGCACAAATATTTATGCCACTTCTCACACTGAACCTCAGCATTTTCAGTTTGAGAAAGACCCCCACCCTAATTACCCTATTACAATATACAGTATGCAAATGTATGTATTTATGAATAATTACACATTTTCCTTTTCCAAGACCTCCAAGTGTGCTTGCATGTTGTGCATGTGTTGGGAATAAAACACAATATTTTAGTATGATGCAGGAAAAAATCAACACTTTGGGGTTGCGGGTCTGCATTTGAGCTTATATTATGTTACGCATGTTTCTGGAAAAACTGTACACTCATCTGTCACTTCATTAGTTATAGCTGTTTAACAGCTTGTTAACACAAATGTCTAATCAGACAATCGCATGGCAGAAACTCCATCCGCTGTGCTGAAGTTCAAACTGAGCATCAGAATGGGGAAGAAAGGTGATTTAAGTGACTTTAAACACAGCATAGTTGTTGGTTCCAGACAGGCTGATCTGAGTGTTTAGAAACTGCTGATCTGCTGGGATTTTCCCACACAACCATCTCTACACCATCTACACAGAATGGTCCAAGAAACAGAAAATATCCAGTGAGCGGCAGTTCTCTGGGTGAAAATGCCTTGTTGATACCAGAGATCACAGGAAAATCGCCACACTGTGAGGAGCTGATCGGCAGGCAATGGTAACTCAAATAACCCCTCATTGCAACCAAGGTATGCAGAAGAGTATCTCTGAACACACAACGCATCAAACCTTGAGGCAGATGGACTATAGCAACAGAAGACCACACAGGGGGCCACTCCTGTCAGGTAAGAACACGAAACTGAGGCTACAGTTCACACGAGCTCACCAAAATCGGACAATACAAGATTTGAAAACCATTGCCTGCTATGATAAGGCTCCATTTTTGCTGCAACATTTGAATGATGTGGCCAGAATTTGGCATGAACACATGAAAGCATGGATCCATCCTGACTTGTATCAATGGTTCAGGCTGCTAGTGGTGGTGTAATTTTCTGAGCACATTTTGGGTTCCTTAGCACCAACTAAGCATCGTTTCAATACCACAGCCTACCTGAGTATTGTTGCTGACCATGTCCATTTCTTCATGATCAGTTTTCCAATCTTCTGATGGCTGCTTCCAGCAGGATAACACACCATGTCACAAAGCTCAAATAATCTCAAACTGGTTTCTTGAACATGACACTGAGTTCACTGTACTCAACTGGCCTCCACAGTCACAAGATCTCAATCCAATAGAGCACCTTTGGGATGTGATGGAACAGGAGATTCATATCATGCACGAGCAACCGACAAATCTGTAATAACTGTGTGATGCTATCATGTCAATATGGACCAAAATCTCTGCGGAATGTTGAATCTATGCCATAAAGAATTAAGGCAATTGTGAAAGCAAAAAGGGGGTCCAATCTCATACTAGCAAGGTGTACCTAACAAAGTGGCCGGTGAGTGAATGTTTGAGTATTTTCTTTAGTATTTGGGTGACTTTATTGTGTGGGGATAATGGAAAAATACACTTATTTGTATTGTTTTATATTAAAAGGCAGTTTTAAAATGTAGTCCTTGCTTGCATTTGTCATCACATGCTCACAGTGAACATTAATTACAATAATTTATCCATCCGGTATGGATGTAAATATTTTGCAATATTACAAGAACCTGAAGAGGGCAGTACAGCCTTAATAATAAGAGGGTATATTTTAAGCCATCTAACCAACATATCCTTATATTTCAGGACATTAGCCTACATTGCTTGTTCAGTGTAAGTAAGAACTCTAATAAACTGTAAACATTGTTATTTCCCTGTACTTCAAATAACAATGACAACAAAAACTATGACTTGTCTTCAGTGACACAGCAAGACACTCATTCTTGACTCAAACCTGTAACATACCTCCAGACAATCCAGACTGTTTCTGGTTTGGTTCACTTTGTTGCTGATACAAAAGCATGAAGTCACTTCACTGGAAGGCTAATCATATGCTGAGAAAGTACAGTTGTTATGTAACCTCGGTAATTTATCCAGTGATGAGTCACTTGCTTGACACAACTAGAGCCACCAGCTTGCATGCAATATCAAATTTATCTACAGTAAGATGAATAAAAAGTTGCTTAATGGAAAATCTGCGTCATTTTTTTTTTTTTTGCAAAAGCATGTGGGTGGTAATTTCTTCAGATGTTTGGCTAACATTGTGAGTCATTCATGAGGGCTGTCATGTACAGAACACACTCAGGCTGTGTTGTTCTAAAAAAGAAGAAAACACGAAAAACACGTCAGACAGTTAAACTCACAGTAATGTTATCTTCTTTTTTTTTTTTTTTTGAAGTGCTCCTAAATCACTGTTCTAAGAAACTCTGAGGCAGATCAGGAGTGGAATAAACTTTCTCTGAAAAGAAAGATTTGAGAAGGAAACACATGATGTTCCCACAACTCTTGGAAACCACAATTTAATTTTCATTGCTTCCTTCAGTGTATCTTTGTTACTATACAGCCCACAGCCAGAAAACAGATGAAAAAAAGTTGGCAGTTTAAGAAGAAATGCCATACAGAGACAAGAGGCTAAATGAACACGCTTGATGCTATTATTGTATCCCACTCTAGCTGGAGTGCACGAATGCCAAGAGCTTTGTGAGAGGGTGCAGATGAGAGAGCAGAACAGTGACGACTGTGACATCACTGCTCCTTCAGCGCTGTGAGACGGGGCTTGACTCGGCTCTGCACCAGCGGCAGCAACCTAAGGCGATGGACAGATGATGGATGACTCATTCTCGCCACCCACACCACTTCCCATCATCAAGAAACTCTCACTGGGCTCCACACAGTGATCTAGTCGCCCTGAGGGGAGGGATAGACAAGTAGTTGGGATGTTAAAGTAAAAAAGAAAGTTGCCGCATTCATTCCCCAGATGATAGAAATATAGATAAGGTTTCAAAAAAAATGCACACAGTGAGTCAGCTGTTGAGACATCTTTTGTTGTAAGTGAGAGTACATAAAAAGTAATCTGTAAAAGGACAGTTAAAGCAAGAAAAGACAATAAACAGTCAGTTAAAGATAGCTAAAAGTAAAGCAGAAATGGTTGGATTAGTTTATTGAATGTGATGTTAGCTTAAAATGTAATGGATAAATAGTGGAAAAGAAAACTAAAAATTACTGGTAAATGATTAAAATGCCCAGCCAAAGGGGTGTGTGCAAACTGTAGCATGGTGTTACTTATGGGTGTCACAGTTTTGACGATAGCCATGATATTTAAAAATTAAATATCAATATTGTGTCACATGCACACATGATAATGATGTAAAATATTGTGTGACTGTTCATGATTGCTTTTGTTTGTTTGGAGTTTTACTGTTTTTAGCCAAATCCCAAGAAGACTGAAGCAAATTTATGTGAAAAGCTGAATATTTGACTGCTTACATTTTAATGAAATGCCCATAGCTACAGTACTGTGCAAAAGTCTTAAGCCACTCCTCATTTCTTTATATTTTGTTTCCAAGCAGCCAGGCTTTGTTGTAATTTTTAAAGTGGTCTTGAGCAATAGTTCTCCAGGCTTTCTGAAGGTTTTTCAAAGTTCTTCTTTGGACATTGGCTGCTTTTTTACTCATTTTTAGTCCAGTCCTTGTACCTGTTTGTTAAACCACTTCACACTGACCTGTGAATCATTCAAGCATAAAAAGGCACCTAACTCAGTGTTGTGTCTACACATAACAGATAAATTAGCAAAGAACCAGTTTTAAATTGTATCTTTAGGCAACCTGTTGCAAAACATGTAATTGTACCCATTTCTTTAGTTGAATCTATGAAAAATGCCAAAGATAACACAGTTTATAAAATTGTATTTTTGCACCAACAAGTTGGTTCCCAAAGAGCTATTAGTCAAAACCTTGGCATATTTTGGCATGGTGTGCTGTGTGTCCTTGAAAAATTTGAAGAAACTGGACAAGTGGAGGACAAAAGAAGAAGTGTTAGGCCTAAAAAAAAACTATCGACAGCAGATGAGCAGTATCTGAAAGTCATGTCCTTAAGAAACAGGAAAAAAATCCAGCAAAGACCTGACACAGGACCTGAGAGATACATCTGGCTCTTCAGTTGATCCATCTACTGTTCACTGAAGCCTCATCAGAAACGGTGTCAGTGGAAGGGTGGCTGTCAAGAAGCCATTCTTAAGGGAGGGAAACAGGGAGAAAAGGCTGAGGTATGACACATTACACAAGAATTAGACTGAAAATCAGTGGCAACAGGTCTGATGGAGTGATGAATCCAAACTTTTAAATTTTAGGTTTAAGTCATCATCAGTATGTACAGTGGAGGTCAGGAGAGAGTTACAACAGTGAGTGTCTACAGCCATCTGTATTTCCATGTATGTTTGCACGTTTCAATAAATTGCTGCACCTATTTCCCATTTTCTGAGCAAAATTTGTTCATTTAAAGGAGTTTAAAAATATAGCCCATGACGTATAGTTAGTCTGGTCATACTTTAACTTTTTCCTTCTTTAAAAAGTATGTTTGGGATTAATTCTCTCCTGCCAAACCTCTTAGTCATGTTTTCATTCAGTACTTGGGTACACAAACTTGTTTTCGTGGTGCCTCTATAAATGTCATCTCCCCCACAGCTTCTGCTCTCATGAAGCTCCATATCAGCACACTGCCCCCTCCACGCTTCATGATCGGCACTATATGTAGTCACTTTTGTTAGTCGTGACTAGGTCCGCACCAAACATCCTAGACCTCTGATTCAAACTATTTGATTTTGGCTTAATTTGGCCAAATAATAAGTTGCAATATTCACTGAGCTGTTCTTCTTGTTATTTGGCAAAGTTTCTTCTCAGCAGTTTTGTGAGCATTGGTTTCTTCTTGGACAGTGTCTGCTGAGGTTGACTTCATGTAAAGTGACTGTCTGAGCAGTCGGTTTCCACATGCAATCCTTGGGCCAAGTCAGAAGCACTTACTGTATGTGTCTGTTTGTTGCAAGGTTACATAAACAGCAAACCGTGTGGGTGTTATTTCTTCAGGACGGCTGCTGTGCCTTCTGTTATTGGTAGTATGGCTCTTCCTTTATCTCCTAAGCACTGTTTCAGCTGTGTTAGTGCTCCCTCTCATCATTATGAAGTCCCACTGGTTTCTTTTTCAAGTCATGGCAAGTCTTTACCATGTGGAGCCATATTGCATAACTCATAAGCCAATGCCAAAAACCTGTGGTGTTCACAGCTTCTTTTATAGCCTTTCAATGGGATTTAAACATATGATGACAATTTTTGCAACGGTCACATGTCTATCAAACCCACTGGAAATTACACATCAAATTAAAGGCAATACAATACATGTGGAACATGGGTGGAGGTGATGAGGATTGCTTGAGTTCATCTGTGGGAGTATGTCAAAGAATGATGTATATAAAGCAACTACCCATTGTGCACTTACATAAAGTATGCATATTTCATCAAATCTTCTCTTTCCACTAAGAAACATGTTCGGGCTATTTGACTTCTTCTTGAATTGCTGACGTGAAAGGAATGAATAAACACTGGGTAGCGGCATCATGAGGTAAGGACAGAATAAACAGACCTCAGATGGCCCTGCTCAGTTGAGCCATTGTCCTCAACAAACCCCTCTATTCGTTTTCACTTTCCCCTCCTCCTCGCCCTCGCTCTTTCTGTTTGCACAATAACAACTCAACTGTCTAATTCCATTATCCCACGTTACAACACTCAACAATAATATAAAGAAGTCATGCACCATGAGATGATGAATGTGTTTGTTAAAGGCGTCAGTTATTCTTGTATTGGGGCTTCTGTCTTCAAGCTTCTGGGAGAAACACTTGCCTTCCTGAAAAGCAGAAGGATTGCTGTTATTTTCCACTCTCTGTTTGGCATATTTAGCCAAGCAAATCAAATGTTTTTGTGTATAACTTCCATTTATCTGTTCTGTTTGTTCAGGGTTTCAAATGTGGATTGACTGCAAAACTTAAAACCTTTTATTGTACACAGTAAAACGAAAACAAAAAAAAGTAAAAATACAGTACAATACCGTTTTAAAATGAAGGAATTTTTTTCCCATATTTTTTAACCACACATTGAATTTTACTATTTACCATTAACGTAAACCTCTGTAAACAAAAATGGATAATGTTCTGGCAGGATTTCATTTATTTATTTTTTTACAGCATAGAGTTGTTTAGAAAAAAAACTGTTAGAGAGGCTTTAGTCTGAATTCTACAAATAAAATATAATTTTAAAAAAAACAGTATTTAAAATAACTACTGGTTAATCTTTGTCCCATTCAGCTGCCATAAACTAATGTCAATTACTTATTAAAGCACCATAAACTAGGTTAGTAACATTAGGCAATTTTTGACAATGGCTCCTCTGTAACTTTCCATTTGAAGGTAGCCTTTGCTCACAGCACTTATCTTTTTAGATGAATGTATAATTGATGGTTTCAGAAAGCTTTCAGTCAGTGACAAGGACAATTATTACATGTAATTATATGGCTGCATTTGTAATGAGCATGGTGTAGTGAGAAAGACATGCGTTCTTTAGGGGGAGTGTTCATAAGCGAATGGACAGGGTGGCCTAAGGCTGCAGAAATTTCAACAATTACTGTGAGACAAATCTTTTCACAGAGCGAGGTTTTCATCTTTGAACTATTCCTTCCATCTCTTAGCTGCTGCCTTGGTTTGTTGGCTTTGAGTATCAAGGGAGCAGTTCAGTCTGGGTTAAGCCCTTTCAGCCAACTGTTCAAAGCCCTTTTTGCACGGTTTGCCTCTCTAGCTGCTGCTGCTGAACTGCCTCCCATTCCATTTTAGGATTTATAGGAATGACGCTCCTCTTGTTCAACTCCGGGATTAGGATTCAGTCGGTATTACACAAAAGTGAAGATTATATCCTTGGTAAATGTTAAACCAAAAAAGGAAGCCTCCCATGAGAACGACAATAGCCGCTCTTTGAGCTTCCAACGTGGTTTAGGCCATTTCGGGAACTAAGGCCATAACAAAAATACTTTCAGATTTCAACAGGATTTGTCAACTAAATGGCAGTCAGACACATGCAGGCTGTAAAAAAATACAAGATCCCTCCTTTGCCTTTTAAAAGTGAATGAAATAAACATATCAAATGGCCTGAAAAGTAGACCTTTTGTGATCAATTCCAGCTCCAATTATATTGTTCTTGGATTGAGAAGCTTTGCATGAATCACAGGTCCAAAAAAATCCAGCCCTTCAGTTCCCCCACTGTCTAAAACAAGCCAAGCTGCTCGTAAACAGAAGGTTTGAAGAGCAGGCAGGAGGGGCTGCTGTGCTCACAGCCAGAGCTGTGTGCTTGAGATGCCCAAATTAATGATCTCATTGACTTCAAACAGATCTAAATAAAACTATCTACTCTGAGCATTTACAGCACAAGGAATACAAAGCAGCGGTGCACACAACTCCAAATGTTAAACATGTATCAGGTGCTCGGTCTTGACAAATTAGAAAACAAACAAAATAGGGGAACTTACTGATAAGTATACTTCCCAATAGTTATTGTTGGGTAAAATGAATGTGTTTCAGCACATATATAAACATATAAATATTATGTCAGTGAGTGCCTGTATTTTGTTTGTTTTAATGACTGTTCATAGCAGTCTGATGCCTGAAGCTTTGGCTTTTGAGGATTACTTCCACATACATCAACCTCATTATTTAATAAACAAATCAATAAATAGCCTGTTAAATGGGATTAATTTAGAAAGTACATCCAGCATGTTTCCAGTATAAGGATTAAGACTTAAGATTTAAAGAACCCATCAATCCATCCATTTTCTACCGCTTGTTGAGGTCCAGGTTGTGGAAATAGCAGTCTAAGCAGAGATGCCCAGACCTTCCTCTCCCAAATGGTGGGAGAGTGGGCATTACACCCTTTTACAGCTGAAAACCATGGCCTCCTACTTGGTGATGTGAGCTAGAAGTCACCACTCGACAAAGCCCACAAGACCAAATCATCTGCAAAAGGCAGAGATGTGATTGTGAGACCTTTTCTGTCCAAAAAAGTTATGAGCAGAATTGGTGACAATGTGCTCAAGTGCCCACCTGAAATGAATCTGTTATTTCAGGCAATGTAAACCGAGCTCTATGTGCTGCAGTTGTACAGGAAGCAAATAGCTAACAATGGGCCCAATATCCCGTACTCCCAAAGTGTCCCCAACAGGGATGTGGTCATATGTCTTCTCCAAGCCCCCTGAACTGGATAAGCAGAAGAAGATGGATAGATGGATGGATGGATGTTCTACAAGTTTGGGGAAAGTTCACTATTGCATGACATCACAAATATTTTAATCTGGAAAGTTTTACTGTTGGGGTTTTTTTTTGTGTGACACACCGGCATATTTATGAAGGCAAGTTTCCTAATAACACTTGGAGTTGTAAGCAGGATGTAGGGCAATAAGAAACTCCAAGAGGATTTTCTTTTAATCTGTGTTCTGCTCTGTTTATGGTATTTTCGGTGAGGATTTGAAAATTAGATATAAGAGTGGTGCAAAAGGGAGTTCACAAAACATGGCCTTAGTTGGTAGGAGGATGACACCATGCAAGATCCAATTCTTGTTATGAAAGGTAATGATTTTCTCATCTAACATATTCTGCTTCTTCTTTAAAACATGTATCAGCTCGGTGTAACAGTGACAGGTTAAAGTAATCAAGATGAACAACAAGGACACAGCTCAAAAATCATTGGTGGCCAAAGCTTCTGTATCGCTATTTTAAGTGCTTATTTGAAAAGGGTAAAAAATGACTGGTGGTTACATTTGACATTACAAAACATTCATTTCTGTATGTACCAAACATATTTTAGTTTTGTTTTTCACTGTGTGCAGGCTGCTCCCTGAAGCTATCAGGTCAGGCTGTGCTAACAAAGTTTACACTTAAGCAACTTCAAAGCTACCCCAGATAGCATTTTGTTTGCAGAACATATCCGTTAGTCCTACGATCCTTTTCTGTAATAAGTAACCCTTTAATGCACACCTTGAGTCAAGACTATTGTACACTCTGCCTAATTTAAGAATAAGAGTAAGAATAAGAATAAGAATAAGAATAAGAATAACTTTATTGATCCCAGAGGGAAATTCATTTTTCTGACAGCTCATCTGCTATTTATATTGAAATTGTAAAGCCTGATGGCTGTGGGTGCGAATGATTTTCTGTATCTCTCCGTACGGAGAGATACAGAAAATCATTCTGGAAGAGGAGTCTTCCAGTACTGATGCCCAAAAAGTTGAATCTGTTCATCTGGACGTAGCGTTTTTTTTTTAGTGGGAGAAACGTTTCGTCACCAACTGGTGACTTCTTCAGTCTCAGCTGACTGCAGGCTTCCCCAACCTTATAAACAGTACATTGCATAATGACCAAAACCAGCACCATTGACTAACAATGGGCCATTTGGTCAGTTTCATGATCAATAGTATGCAAATTGTCATGACCATTGATCAATGGCCATGAGTACCATTCACAGAGATTGGGGAATGGCTGCAATCACAGCATTGTAAGATGGTGACAGATGTACCCTTAGGCCCCCTCCTCGGTTCAGAGATGGTCTTTCCCTTTTCACG
>VUQS01067201.1:0-12771 GCA_015108495.1 Heterochromis multidens | reverse complement strand
CTTTTAGGTGCACCAGGTCTGTCCAGCATCTCCCCCCGCCACCTGATCCAACTCACCACCAGGTGATGTACGGTTGACAGCTCAGCCCCCCTCTTCACCCGAGTGTCCAGAACATACGGCCGCAGGTCTGACGATACGATTATAAAATCGTATAAAATACTTTCCAGTACCCCACCCAGAGACTCCAAGAAGGCCGGGTACTCTGAACTGCCATTCGGCGCATAAGCGCAGATGACAGTCGGGACCCGTTCCCCTACCCGAAGGCGCAGGGAACCAACCCTCCAATCCACTGGACGAAACTCCAACGTACAGGCAGCAAGCCGAGGGGATACCAAGATACCCACCCCAGCCCGCCGCCTCTCACCGAGGGCCACTCCAGAGTGGAACAGAGTCCAGCCCCTCTCCAGGAGACTGGTTCCAGACCCCAAGCTGTGCGTTGAGGTGAGCCCGACTATATCTAGTCGGTACCTCTCGACCTCACACACACACCTCACACTTCCATAAGCAGCAAAAGATTTCGATACAGGACACAGAGGGTTTTGTCTCCTGTTTCTAGTTCTACTCTGTACACAGGTCCATCTTTTCAACAAAACGATGAATTCTCTTTTACCAATGGGCACAGAGTTTGCCTGGACCACCTCACTCAGAGAGGTTCCTGACAAGCACTAAATCTCCTGGTTGCAGTGCAATGCCTTTGATGTGCTGATCATAATGCTTCTTCTCTTTTGCAAAAGACTTTGCACTGTTTTCTGACGCAATTTTATATGCTTGTTGCATGTGTGAAGCCCACTTTTGTGCATACTCCTGTCTGGACTGTGACTCTTGTTCTGGTTTTAAATCAAAGAGCAGATCAATTGGCAAGCATAGGACTCTTCCAAATAGGAGGAAGAATGGTGAATAGCCAGTTGCCTCATGTCTTGTGCAGTTATATGCATAGACTATATAGGGCAAATGATCCTTCCACTCTGACTTTTTCAGAGTTCAGAGATTTTTCAGAGCTCGTAACATTTGCAGAAGTGTGTTATTCAGACGCTCAACAGGATTCAAGAATGGGCTATTCCTGCCAGCTGTTTGAGTCTCTGGAAAAGGCTGTTCTCGAACTCCCGACCCTGGTCACGATGTAGTTTTTCAGGGTCAAGTGTGGAATTAAGTCATAAAGAATTTCTCAGCTGCTGTTTTGCCAGACTTATTCTTAGTAGCTTGGGTGAAATGAGTAAAGTGATCTACCAAGACTAAAATGTACTTGTAGCCATCTTTACTTGGTTCTAGATGTAAATAGTCAACAGAGATGAGTTCAAAGGGGGCATTGGTTGATATTGAGCCCATTGGTGCTCTCTCTGGAACGTTAGGCTGTTTCTGTTTGACACAAGGGCACTGGCGAATGACGTAGTCTTCAATTTCACTCTGCATGAAAGGCCAATAAAAACTTTCTCTTGCCAACTGGATGACTTTGTCAGCATGCCCCATTCATGCAAATGTTTCAGCACAGCTTGCTTCAGCTTACTGGGTAGAATCAGCTGTTTTTTTTGTCCTGTCTGTCTGTATAGTATTCCTTTGTTGAGTGTGAGTCTGTTCCATTCATGTACTAGTCTTGTCCTAACTGTCTCTTATCTTTACTATTAGGACTACATCCACCTTTTTTCAGGTTTATCACTTCACAAATGGGGATATCCTTCCTCTGTGTAGTCCTGATGTTTTCTGGGGTGATGACAGGGGCACATTCAGGGGGCGTGTCTTCAGTACAGTGACGTAGCTATAGTGTAGCCACCCATGATACATCACTGTCTCTCATTTACCCAACTGCTTCAAGATCTTTAGGGTCTATCTGAACATCTTCCCTGGTCACTAAGTGCCCAGCATACCTGACTTGACATTTAAACAGTTCAAAATTTTTGAATGCAGTTTGACACCATGTTCTCACAGGCGGCAAAGCACACACCTCAGATCATCAATATGGTCATGAAAAGTCTTGGAAAAGCAAAGCACTTCGTCGAAATACAGTGAGCAACACTCATTCCTCAGACCACTGAAGCCTCCCTCCATGCACCTCTGAAATGCTGCTGGGGTGTTTGTATGGCCAAATGGGAGGCAGATCCACTTGTACAACCCCCAAGGTTTGCTGAATGCAGTCAGGTTTCTTGAGCTTTCATAAACAAAGCCTTGGTGCTAACATGATGTTTGCATGTGTTCCCTTCTCCATGCCACTTTACCCAGCTGTTCCTGACTGTTACTGCCCCACACCAATATGACTGGTGACGAAAAGACCTTGTGACTTTGCTGTTGGGACTGTAAGAGTCTACGCCATGAGTATTAGACTTTCCAGTCTTTGGTAAAAATACACATTAACTGTGTTAGGGAACTCATGGTTCTCAATACTCGACCAAATTATCTTGCCAGTCTTGGATGCGTGGGAGTGGGTGGCAGTCAGCAATGGTTTTGCGGTTAAGTCCCCGAAAGTCAATACACAAACGTAAGCTTTTGTCTTTTTTCTGACACACACCACTGGAGATGAATAGGGTGGGGTGGATTTTCTTATCTAGCCATTGTCAGGCAGGCTTTGAACATATTCCTTTACCTCTTTATACAAAGGTTTGGGAACCGAATTGTAGGATGCCTGGACTGGTGCTTCATCTTTTAGATGACTTTTCAACTGCAAGCTTTATATAATATAAAATATGCTTTAGTAAATTAATTTACAAATTCATTATTCAATTCTTTTATTTATTTAGACACTAAAGTAATTCATTATTTGATAATTAAATGTAAAATAAAAAGGGTAATTATAAATCAGTATTTCAAAATGAATTATTAAACCATGAATAAATACTTCAAAACGCAAATGGATTTCACAAAAAAAGAATTACACTCTCAATAAAAACCTCATTTCAAAAACCATTTTTGAATTCCAAATTAAAAAAACAGATTTTCAAAATCTTTTTTAAAATACAATTAAAAAAAAAAAGAGAAACAAGTAAATGGATTCAAAAATCAAAGATTCATTTCTGACTCTTAAAATGGTGATTCCACTCCTCATTTTCAAATCCATTTCCTCACTGCATTTCACTGCTGCTTGTGCCGATAGCTTTGCACTGGTAAGAAGTGTGTGGGCATTTAGCCTCGGTATTCACGCTCTGTCGAACATGGATATATGAAGAATATGAAAGGACTCTGCAGTGAAATGGAGAGCTGAACCTCCGAGTGTGCACCTGTGGACTCAGCCTGCCCACCTAACGTGCTAACACGGCATCACTGCATGTAGCCCCGCTCTTTTAAGCTCATGTTAACTTATGAAATTATTACATCTCAGGAGTATTAAATAGCTCCTGTTTTTAGTAAAATAATGTGCTCTTCACAAATAAAGCTTGAAGCAGCTCAGACTATTAGAACCAGCGCTGAGCCCTGTTACATTTATACACAGTGTTAGAGCAATGGCTGTAGCCTGCAGTCTGTAAACACATCAGTCCAGATGTTACCACATTACTTTCTGATACTTAGAGTTTAAAGAATGGAGACGGGGTGATTACAGTGATAGCTGTCAGTTCTGTCATTCATTATATTACTGCCCTCTGCCAAGACTGGAGATGACACTATTGATTTAAGTTCATTTGTTTTAATTACACGAGTGCACACATTCATTCTCAACTGGAGGTGGGTGATCATTATTGATTTCACCAAATCCCAGCCTTGTATGGGATTTGGTGAATTCAGTATGCTGAATCTTAGCATTGAATGTCCAATATATTGCAATGAGTAGCATTTAAACATTGATTGCACCTACAGTACATAGACCTATTCAGATTTTTGGTAAAGATACAGATAATGAAATGTAATTATTAATAAAATATACATAATGAAAAGAAAGAGTTGAAATGGATTCAGTTTATTAATATTCTCTGTATGCTCTGTAGGATCTGTGCCTATAAGGCCCTGAATGGTTTGATGTATACAGTAAATGATGTGGAAATCATTTTCACAGAGGTCATAAAGTTAAGTTACTAAATCGCTACTGATATTTTGGCTGACGTTTACATTTTCATTTGATTTTTGTGTGTGTGTGTGTGTGTGTGTGTTTGTGTGTGTGTGTAGGTTTGTTTTGTTTTGGCAACAACTTAGACTCCTCTGGGAGATGAGGACACACCTGCATCTGTTTCATACCAGGGTTATGGAGGATGTTTCGGCTTTGGCAGCACTTTGAGTCAGCTTTTTAACACCAGGCACCCACACAGAAAAACCAGTACCTGGACTTTATATTTTACTGCCTGAGTGATGTTTGACACTGCATCCTCTTCTTTACCTCCTAATCTCTATAAAACTAAAATCATTCCAAAAGAGTCATGTAAAATTATTAAGAAGGAAGTGTGTAACTTGTACACATTTGTACTTTTACTTGTTTCATGAGTTATATTTAAGAAGAGTAAAGTTATTCACATAAATGAATGTTTTTATTGTTTTCCATTTTGCATTATGTTGTATTGCATTATGTTATATTGCTAATAGTAAAGTATTCTTCAGTCTCATGAATGAGTGATGAAATGTTTCTCCCACTGAAAACCGCTGTGTCCAGTTCAATTGAATCAACTTTTTGAGGCTAAAGAAAGAGTTGTTAGATGCTGAAATGCTCACTAAAGCTGAGGGAAAGTGAAGGTTCTTGCAATATATATAAAACTGACACCTTTCATGAGTCTTCGTTCCATTACCGATTACAGATCATCCTCCTAACACCCGAACTCTTGTTTGTTGTTTGCATTTTTAATTTCTCCTATTTGAGATTAGTTGGACCTTGTAAGTATTAAAACTAAGAATCACCTTTGATCAGAAAGTGATTTTAAAAAGGTGTTTTTTAATTTGGAATTTGAAAATGGTTTTTTAAATGAGGTTTTTTTTGAGAGTTTAATTCTTTTTTTGTGAAATCCATTTGCGTTTTGAAGTATTTATTCATGGTTTAATAATTCATTTTGAAATATTGATTTATAATTACTCTTTTCATTTTACATTTAATTATCAAATAATGAATTACTTTAGTGATGTCTAAATAAATAAAATAATTGAATAATGAGTAAATTAATTTACTAATGCATATTTTATTGCTCAATTCATTATTGAAGCACAAAATTCTTTATTTCGATGCACGTGACTGTTCTGGTCCTCCATAAAATTCTCCATTACAGTTTATGGATGCAGCTTGCTAACCAAGCTTGCTACCAATAGCTGATAGTACCATACTCTCTGTTTCAAATACGGTCACTCAGGTTTAAAAAAAAAAAAAAGAGAGGCTGTGGTGCAAAAACTAAATTTAAGGTATGGAATCCAAAACCAGTGGTGAGGTCATGGGTCCATCTTTTATATACAGGCTATGGTTGAAACACAAACTTAATCTTCTTACCAGTCTATAAATGCCACTAATACACATTTTGTACTGTTTTGTATCTGTACAAAAAACAAACTGCACTCTCTCATTTTTAATGTGCTGGAATACTTTGTCAGTACTCTGCTGTGTGCTCTATATCTATAAAAGTTGAAACAAAGTTTAAGAAACAAAAAAAAAAAGAAAAGAAAATATGGTCAAAGCTTTTTCGAAATATTTTGAGGTGAAGCGTTTATCCCTTAGCTAAATTTCAACAAGAAGAAATGTTGGAAAAATGACATGTTCTAGTTTTACAGCGTAGCAGAAGCTGACAGCCGGCAACCACAATAAATACAGAGCCCCTAAAGGTGATTTTAAAAACATTTTCTTGCAAAAGATTACTTATTATAACTTTATATGCATCTCTAATGACTTTAGATTTACAAAGCCAACATCATCATTGAAGAGAACGCAAAATGGTGTCTCTGTGTGATAGCAACAAGAACTTCCTTGTATGACTCAGAAAGATGGAACTGAAACCTGGCTGGTGAGTTCTCTCATTTATTTGGTGGTTGTATGCATCTTATGCAATAGATTATCTAGTTTGTACTAGATAAACAACCTGTGTGCAAAAGATGACTTGTTCCCACAAAATTAAAAAAATACCACCTTATGGGACTTCAAGGGCTCTGGAATTAAGAGAACGCAGCAAAATGGGAAAGTATTTCTTTAAACCTGTGTAAAATAGCAGGAAAAAACCTACCAGCAGTAGCATACATTTGCTCTCCCTGATGGCTCCACAGCAGCCTAGAAAGCCGATGACGACCAGCAGGGCCCCTATTGCAATCAACAGGTAGCCCACATTGAGCACCTGACTAAGCTCTGCTGGCATGTTGTCAATTTTCCCAAGAAAGTTAAGGACGGAACCACTATCCACCTTCACCCAGATCCCAACACCCAGGATGGCAGCACCTGCCAACTGAAGAAAAGACACGTGGAGGGTGAGGGACAATGTCTTTGTTATGGTGACTGTCACTGTGCTTCGTCTGTGACAACACAGGCAGAGAAGGTCCAATATTGTAGAAAATATGTTTTTACTCTAACAACTTTCCAGAATTGAGTGCAATATTGAAATATTATGAAAATATTTATATAATGTGCAATTTCCAATTCATATCACTGTTGTTGGTGCAGTAAAAAAAAAACTTGTGATTCATTTTGGCTTCAGAATGAATATATGACCTTACACTTTATTTGCATGCCTTTGTACACCATTCAGAATACAAGGTACTGCTAAGGCACGCTAAAGAACCTGTAAGTAAGTGTCAGCATTTTCCTTCTAAAATTAAATCATATATTGGGTTGTTTGTAATAAAACAATGAGGGGTCTTGACTTACAAAGATGATGCCATTGAAAGCAAACATCATGACTTTAAGGAACTGAAAGCATCCCATTTTTGCTGCTGATACTTCTACCTATAGTTAGGGGAAGAAAGACAGAAAAAACATATTGTTCAGCATTAGTCTGGTTTAATTTAAGTAAGACCATTTATTCAGCAACACTTTTATACGTACTAAAATGTCTTTTGTGTTCACAGCATTAATCACCTCGCTCATGTGTTGTCTCGAGTTTCACTACATCCTTATGAGAAGCAAATTAGCCGATGAATTAGCAGAGCTGTTTTCCTCTATGAGGAGGGAGGGGACAGGGCGGGGGGGAGGCTCAAACAACTGCCGTCTTCCCACCTCCTCCCCTTTTACCCTTTGTGAGCTTAATAACTTATCTCAAACACTTGAGCCTATCATTTACACTATGAGGTAATTTACTTTTGGGGAATTTGGGTTAGGGCTTTTAGTTTAGCATTAATTCGAGAAGAGAGTTGACAACTGAGGAATAAACCTCACAGTATACTGGAAAGTTTGTCACTGCACAAAACAAAAGAAGCCGGTGGTATGCAAATGAGGAAAGGAACCAAACTCGGGAGATGCAGATCAACACTATGGATAAGCAAATGTTTCCTCTGCTTGGACTTTTTCCCTTTCTGCATTAAAACTGAAAACACTGCACCAGTAATATCCCTGCATCAATGTTAAACCTGAAGAGGACACAGATCCTAGTAAAGACTCAAGTGCGTGTATTTGCATAGGGAGCAAACTCTGTAGCTAGCCAGCACACCAGTCCCTGACACACAGTACTCTAGGGTGAGTTGGTGCTAGTTTCAGCTGAACTAAGGTATAGTGCAACAACCTATTCACTACCTCTAGCAACCTGCGTACAAGGCTGTTTACTCCAACGCATCATCCATCAAACACAGGCACACAGATACCAGCATCCTGTCACTGAATCTTCTCCTACCACCCCTCTTTTTATACCCTCTGTTTTGAGTCACTTCAAGATTGTCACTTACAAATGTGTGTGTGTGTGTGTGTGTGTGTGTGTGTGTGTGTGCGCGCGCGTGCGCACGTGTGTGTAGACCTCTCAGAATGAGAACAGCACTCTTTGTGTGGCGTGAGAAAACAGACAAGTTGTTAATGACTATGACTGAGCAGAATTCGCTTGTGTACAACAACAGGCTGCTTTCCTAGAATTTGAGTATCCCCTGTGCCTTCATCTCTATATTATTTACCTCTCTTGTTTAATTCAAACCACAACAGTTTTTATGGTTATTTTCATTCCCTAACACCTTCCACCAAATACCTGTTTATACAAACATATCACATTAACCAAAAACAGGAAGTAGTTTTTCAGTTAATTTAGCTTCTCCTGCTCTTTTGGGGTAAAGCTGGTTGTCATCAAGTTAATCATACATTCAGGTGCCAGGATACTGTCTGAAGCATAATGAGCTGTTGCCTTGACTCCCCCAAACTTCAGCTTTTTCACTCCTCCGAGCTCTTCCTGCTTTCTTATGGTCAGTGATTGCACTCTGACACTGAGGAGCGGGCCTGGTGATGTATTAATAAGCCGGAGTCACATGAAAATCTCAAAATGCCTCAGCAATTACTGTAAAAGGCCCCAGCAGCTTACTAACAGAAAGTAGAAGACTTGTTTGGAGGTGAGATATTTTACACTTTATGTGTTAAACATGACATGTGATGTATTTGTTCTTCTAAACAAAACCTCCAACTAGCCAACCACCATCAAAAACACAGACAGGCAAATCTCAAAGGATGCCATTGAACAGAATAATTGCAGGCAGGTCTCAGGAGACAAAGGATCATTGTTGGGTGGATCTCTGTCTGTGTTGGTACAGCTCTTGAAAAATAACCAGACTTAAAAACTCACAAGAAGGAGCCTCACATAACAGTTAAATCACAATGAATCAAAGTTAAGTGGCTTACCTTTCTCAAGTGTTATCCAAGGACGTTCTCTTGCTCCTACCTTCACTATTGTGATTGAGGCTGCTGGTTTGGGAGTGCGTGAGGTAACAGGAGCACAGGAGTGTGTTGTTCTGCTGTCTTTATAAAATGACCTACACTCTGATCTGTGCGTCTCGCTTCCTGTGGCTGTATCGTTCTGTAACGCGTAAAAGAACTTGCGAGGGAGTTTTTCAGCATTCTGCTCTTATTTTAAGGCTGCTGGCTGATTATATGTACAGTGAAGGGAGGGGGGAGTGGGTGGGTGTGACCAAAGCAGCTGAATAATAGTACATCACCATGGATCTAGGCTTGTAGCTCGCAAGGGAGGGAGAAGGAAAAAGAGGGAGGGACAAAGATCACCTGTATCACCTGTATATGGCCACAGCAACCATTTAACAGTTGCTCTGTTTCAAGGTGTTAATTTGAGCACAGTCTGTAAATATGACAAAATAATGTGACCAGTTGTAAAAATGTTTAACTAGTAACCACAGAATGATCTTAAACTTACTGAAAACTGAATAAACAATACTTTTGTTTTTTCTCTACGCAAAGGAAAATGTCCCGTGTGGTTTCAGATGTATCTATATACAGCTCTGAGAGTTCAACTGTAACATGATATAACTAATGCAATGTGAAAACAAATAAAAAAAAAAAAACCCCAAGCAAATGAGCTCACCACTGACAAGGTCATGTACCAAAGGAAGCAAGGCCCCATGGTACACTTTACAGGTGTGTGCTTTAAAGCAAATATGCAATCAACTGGAAAAGAAGAGATGTTATGTAAATCTAAAACCATACTTTCCACAACTGTCACCAAACACTGAACTTGTTTCAGCTTATGAAGTATCCAAGAATATTATACAATAGGCCATTATCCAGTCTAACTGTTATTTCTAAAATCTTTGAAAAAGCTTGGGCAAATGAATTATGTGACTACATGCACAGGAATGGTTTGTTTGAGGGATTTCAGTCAGGACATACAGCACATTATATCACAGAAACAGAACTGGTGAAAGTTATTGATCTGCTCATGTCTTCAGACAATAATCCTTTTTTTTTTTTTTTACAAAATCACAATACTGTGAACCTGGAGACCATGGTCTGTGTCCTAATTCACTTGCTCTTTATTTTTATTTACATTTATGATAAAACAGAAAGTACATCCTCTTTCAGTTTTAAGGTTTTTATGTATCAGGGCATAATAAAGAAACAACACAACATATTACACTGTGGTTTCATTATTTATTTAACTAAACTAAGCCAAAATGCAGAGGCAGCGTGTGAAAAGCTAAGTAAACCCTTCCTGCATCCATAGGAATTAAGAAGGTAATTAGCAGCCAGGAGGTGCTAATCAAATGCAGTTGATTAATTGATCATCAGCGAGTGTGAGCACTTCTATAAAAGCAGGTGTTTTGGCAATCTTCCCAGGAGTGGACCTCCCAGCAAATTCACCTCCAGGTCAGACCATGCAATGTTCAGAGAAACTGTAAAAAACCCAAGAGCTGCATCTCAGACTCTACGGGTCTCAGTAACTATGTTAAATGTTCAAGTTCATGACAGTCCAGTTAGAAACAGACTGAACAAATATGGCTTGTTTGGAAGGGTTGCCAGGAGAAAGCCTCTTCTCTCTAAAAAGAACATGGCAGCACGGCTTAGGTTTGCAAAGTTACATCTGAACAAATCACAGGACTTCTGGAACAATGTGCTTTGGACAGACAAGACCAAAGATAGAAAGTTAAATAAATAATGACACACTGTAATATGTCATGTGTTGTATTTCATCTGAGGTTGTATTTACATAATTTTATATAATTTCAGAATTAACAGAGGATGTACTTTGTTTTTACTATGAGTGTACACTCTGGAGGCTGTGGCTCAGGAGGTAGAGCAGGTCATCGACTAATTGGAAGGTTGGTAGTTTGATCCCTGGCTGCTCCATTCTGCACGCTAAAGTATCCTTGGGCAACATACTGAACTCAGAGTGTTAATGTTAAGGATAGAAAGCATAGAAAAAAGTGGGTGAATGAGGCATGCTGTATAAACCGTTTTGAGTGCTCAAGTAGATAAGTGCTAGATAAGAACCAGTCAATTTACCATTTCACTCTTTGTTTACTTTGGCTTTCTGAAGCTGTTTGGTAATATTTCATTCATTCATGTTTTTTAACACTAAAATAACTATTTGAATAAGTTCAATTAACTATCAGGTCACCACTTATTAACAGAGGTTGTTATACCAAAATAACATAAGAAGCTTTTTATCTCTTGGAAAAAACAACAAAAGAAAACAAAAGGATTTATATTTTAAGCTGAATTGGAGAACCGGATTCTTTCATCTGAGCAGGGCAGGCCATCTATGAAATAGGTAGGGATACTCTGGCATTGTGCTTTTCTACTCTAATATGAAAGAAGTTGTTTACCTTGATGACGTGGTAAGGGAGTGCTAGTTTGCACAGGCCTCAGTAGAGCAGATTACTCTCTTTGATATTTATTCAAACAATATGACTGCTTCTTCACTTTTAAACACAGCTCTGGATGTATGCATAAACATATTCCTTCAGTATTCAAATAGTAAATGGTTTCCATTACAAAACAAAATAAACATCTTCATTACTACATTTGGTAGTGCTACTAAGGTGTCTGTGTATGGTTTGTGTGTGTCCACAGGGTGGATGTAGACTATGTATCTGTGAGTGGGTGGTCTTTTTCTTATTTCCCTTTACATTTGTTGTCGTTTGCCATGTCCTGTACTTCCTTTGCAAAACTGAGGTTGAAATATGTTTTCTGTGCCGTTGTTTGTCTTTCAGGAAGACCTTGAGCAGGATTTGGGTGAAGACCCATTAGGTGATCATTGTGTGTAAGTTTGATTAAATTCTGATTAATACCATAGGAAGAGTAGCGATTCTTGAGAATTGTGGATGGATGGATGGTCACCATGGCATGACATAAGCTCATCAGTCCTTAAGCTAGATGAGCTAAAAAAATTCCATGCCAAATTTAATGAAACTTGATGACAACATAGAGCATGGGCAAAGGAAAAACCCATGGATCACCCCCTTTAAAGTTGCAAAACAGGCCATTGGCCTTGTGTGAGGAAGGAGTTCTACATGTGCACATCTGATTTTATTTATTTATTTTTTTTAAGGTGAACATATAAAACTGGAAATGAGCATAATATTTTTATTCATTGACTCTTGAGTAGCTTTGTATGATTCACAGTTCAAAATAATGCTTATGTATCCCATACTGGGCCTTCATCCACTGTCTGAAACAAGCCAATTTAGTGCGTTTTTTTTCATGACTGGCTACCCTTTTCAGAAACCTTGGCCAGAAACTCTGGCCACATTTAATATGAGCATCCACATTTTTAACAGCATATAAACTCACTATCCACTTTGTTAGACACACCTGTTCAGCTGCTCATTAACGCAAATGTCTAAACAGCCAAACACATGCCAACAACTCAATGCATTTAGGCATGTAGACATGGTCAAGATGAAGTTCAAACCAAGCATCTGAATGGGGAAGAAAGGTGATACAGTGGGGCAAAAAAGTATTTAGTCAGCCACCAATTGTGCAAGTTCTCCCACTTAAAAAGATGAGAGAGGCCTGTAATTTTCATCATAGGTGTACCTCAACTATGAGAGACAAAATGAGAAAAAAAAAATCCAGAAAATCACATTGTCTGATTTTTAAAGAATTTATTTGCAAATTATGGTGGAAAATAAGTATTTGGTCAATAACAAAAGTTCATCTCAATACTTTGTTATATACCCTTTGTTGGCAATGATAGAGGTCAAACGTTTTCTGTAAGTCTTCACAAGGTTTTCACACACTGTTGCTGGTATTTTGGCCCATTCCTCCATGCAGATCTCCTCTAGAGCAGTGATGTTTTGGGGCTGTCGCTGGGCAACACAGACTTTCAACTCCCTCCAAAGATTTTCTATGGGGTTGAGATCTGGAGACTGGCTAGGCCACTCCAGGACCTTGAAATGCTTCTTACGAAGCCACTCCTTCGTTACCCGGGCGGTGTGTTTGGGATCATTGTCATGCTAAAAGACCCAGCCACGTTT
>VUQS01067196.1:44457-58797 GCA_015108495.1 Heterochromis multidens | reverse complement strand
AAGACTATAGATATTTATAAAATTTGGCAGTCTTCGTATGACAGTAATATTGTCTTTTAAAAATGTATTTTCTCTTTGTGAAAAAGATCTTTCCCATGAGTTGCCAAGCATATTGTGCTGTTTTTTTAACCCTGTCTTTAATCTTTATTATAACCACATGAAAGCAGGGCTAAATATGACTTTGCAGTTGCTGCTTTTAAATTGGTTTATGTACTAAATTGCACTCTATTAAGTGCAGAAAACAGAGCACTAAGTATCCCCTGAGGAGCTTCCTGAATCCCACTGTAATTTATAAGATGAGTCTGCATGCAGTTCATCTTGGAAGCAATTAATGCAGTTTAAAATGTTGATCCATTCATAGCAAAATATACAGTATATAAATTTAAGACCTTGACTATAAAAATTATCAATCCATCCATCCATCCATTTTCTTCTGCTTATCTAAATAATACAAAATGTTCTGATAATAAAATATTCTCTGTTTTATGCACTCGTTTTACAGAACTGAATGCATATTAAATATACAGTACTGACTACACAGTATACACAGTATTGAAATATGTATTCAACAAAGCCTTGACAGAATGACCTTTACAAGAGGTAAAATATTGACTTTGTTTCTGGGAGTTTTTCCAATGTGTCTGTACAATGAAATGAAAAGTGGTATGATCTTTTGAAATATTGTATGCAAGCATGGCTCCTAAACACTCCAAGACTCCACACAGGCTCGAGATTAAAACTTCTCAAAGCGGGATGACCATAAATCTGTCTGTGCGTAAATCTGCGGCATGGCTTTATCTGTTGCCAAATGTCACAAATGTCTATTTAAGTTTCTGTTCACAATGCTGTCTAACAATGTGTCTCAACTCTATGTTAGACACTATAGCAGGGCCATTAATTTTACGCTGTAAACTAAAAATACCACTAAACTGTTTTAATACAACAAAAGAACTAGTGTACTTAAATTTGTGTACCTTATTGTGCCCGTTCAAACAGAGCAACAGCAAGGCAAGTAAATCTACATGCAGCTTTTGAGCGCTGCCACTTTTAAATAAAAAACTGTTTTATAGAGTTTTATTAGCTAATTTGATTTGTTTTGCCAAATGTTAAGGTTGTGCAATCTTCTGACATTTTTGTCCACTCTAAGCAGAACAAAATATATCCAAACTATACTTCAAAGTTTTAAAAAGTTGTTTGTATGCCAGAAACTTGCAAAGCTTGCTATGTACGGTCTGCATGTTTATCAAGCTATAAAACAGCTGGGATATATTTAAAGTGTTGAATAATAAATTAACTGGATGTACCTTTGCATTTTAGGTGGAGCAAGCTGATATTTTGCCCAGTGAAATGGTGTTCACAATTAAAGAACCTCCTCAGCACGGTCATGTGGTCAAGCTGACAAACAGCACGGCCTCACCTGTCCTCGACTACATTCACTCTTTCACTCAGGAAGACATTGATCAGGGGCACATTCTCTATGTGTCTGCACCCGTCCAGGTTTTGTTTTGTTTTGTTGTTTTTTTTCTTTCTTTCATTTAACTTATTCAGCTGTAATTAATTGGATGCAGGATCTTGTTCCCTTTCATATTCACAATTAAACTACAGCTAGACGAAAGGCAACCACTGCCTCGTATGGTGTTAAGGGACAAGGTTTTTCTCTATAAATTATTTCCTACATTCTTCTCTTTCAGGGAGATGATGTCTTCACAGTGGATGTCAGTAATGGTTTTACCACAGTGGAGGACTTGCACATTCCTGTGAACATCGTGCCCAGGCTAATCCCCATCCAGACCCTCAACTTTACTGTGAAAGAGGGCCTTAGCAAAGCAATTAATACAGAGATTGTAAACATCTCACATCCCTTCTACAGCTCAGCAAGCATTGAATTTATTGTGGAAGAGCCACCACAGCACGGGGATCTCCGCTACTTGGATGGAGACGAACTTTCTTACTTTACATTTGAAGAGGTACACAGACAACGTAGATAATTAATGAGCTCTTCTGATCTATACATTTTATTTTGTCATTCATTATTTCCAGTACATGCATGCACCAATGATGCACTTCCATTAACTGTGAATATCTGCCAGAAATGTGTAACCTGCCACCATCATGAGGAACCAGCACATAGAGGAGTATTTGTAGAAGAATAATTATCTTAGATCCTTGGAAAGTGCATTTTGAAGTTCCATTCAAAATTCTGACATTTGTTGTTGCCCTGTTTATTGGCAGAAAGATGCAGTGCAAACTTTTTATTTACCAAATGACTGCTTTCACCAAATGGTTAGCTTATGTGCAACACATGTTTTGCCAAGTGCCCCAAAACATTTGATTTTCAGTATAACATTTTAAAGATTAAATGGATTTAATCACTTTTTTTCTAGAACCTGAATTTCATTTGGCTAAAGATTCATATATTTTTGTCACACTGGGTCCAAAAATATTCCCAGAAAACAATCAATGGGTAGTATGACATCTTTCTCACACTAATAAATAAGGGCAGTTGTTCAAGAGGATTACCACAACAGTGCGTCACTTTGGAACTTTTCTCAGCTACTACTCAGTGCTGTCTGGATTTGTGTTGCATACCAGATGGAGAGAGGAGAGAGAATCTGGGAGCTTCTGCAGCACAGCTAGCTGGTCTCCCTCCATGTGGTTCAGACACCCCAGCTTTAGGAAAATATGAAAAATGCATGAGTAGTTACCGGTGGAAAAACCTCATGCATTCTGAATGGGCCGCATAGTTTAGTGGAGCTAGTTAGACATATATCTTATAGCTCCTACATCTAACCCAGTACTCTGCTCTACTTTGCTGAAGCATTGTGGAAAAACTGATGATGCCCTTGGACCGCCTGAAGCCAAAATAAACTGGCTTGGTGAATTCCTATAATAATGTGTGAGTGCACACAAGCTCTCCCACACTTTACTACTGCCAGACTCACTCATATTGTCTCTTTAAGACTCTGATGTGCAACTCCAGTGAGTCTAGTGCAATGAATATAGGCATCAACATCTGCCACCATGTAAATATCTGAGAGAAAGAGAAATCTTTCTTTACAGTTTTCTTTCATTTTTTTTTTTGCCCTATTTGTAGTTTTTTCTGTTTTCTTCAAATGTTATACTCAGAGAATGCAATACAGTCCATCCATCCATCCATCCATTCTCTTCCACTTATCCATGCAATACAGTCAGTTATCCCAAATGGGATCTGCATATACATCCAAGCCTCACTTCACATTTTGTAAATCAGTGGTGATTTGCAGTTGCCATTTTGAAGCCTTGAGATTGCCAACCAACATCTTGTTGGTTTTTTTGTCTTTGGCTATGGTTAGTACAATTAACAGCACAGCAAATCATGTTATTTGTTAAATAATTGTAAAATACTCCAAAACATAAAGTCAAGAGGTCCAGTTCAATGACTTGAATTAGATGAGGTGATGCTCAGTAGACAGCTTGCAGCCACCTGGGTTGTTGTCCACCCGTCCCTCTAAGCAGCCGTGCTTTTAATTACGCACCAATGACAAAAGTGTTTTTTGTACTAAGCTGTAAACATTTTTATTTCTGCCATAAAGTAAGGAATTTAACATGAGGGTCCAAGAGGACTGACTCACTTTTGGAGTCAGCCTCAAGTGGCCATTAGAGGAACTGCATCATTTTTGGCACTTGGTAAAGCTGTGTTTTTTTCTCCTAAGTTCAATATTATTTGGAGCTCAACTAAGAAAGTCCCCCTGTCACTTGGGAATGCACACTGGACTTATTGGTAGTAGGGCTGCAATAAAGACATCAACTGGGACACTAAGGTTATGTAAGCCTACAATAACACAGAGTGGTCTGCTGTGAGAAAAATGGTGACTCATACAGATTCACATGAATGCCTGCCACAAAAATGTAAATTAACTTTATGTGCCATATGGTTCAGATGTGTCACAAGAGCACAGAATCTGTCATATACACATCCAGTGACATGAAAGGTTCAGTTCAGGTCTCCATCAGGTTTCCCATCTGTGTTAACTTATTAAAGTCTACATTGTCTTCTTTATATTTTCACAAAGTACATGTTTTCTGAACACAGTGAGTATGCCTTTGCAGTTTATATTCCAAAGTACAGTAGCCAACCAGACCAAGAGACTTTTCATCAATCTAAAATTAGAGTAACATAAAGTCTGCAGCTAGTAGTAAACACAGCCATACACATCAGCCTTACTGAGTTGCCCAAGTGTCCAATTACCAGCAACTGTTTATTGTTCCAGCAAGCAGACTGATTGTCTCTCTGACTTTCCCTGATCAGTAATGATGATGAGGGTTGTTATTCCAGAAAGATGCCAGTCATATGGAATCAATTTGGCAATTCCTGCTCTCTGAAGCAGGTCCCCTCATCTCAGTGGCTTTCTGGCTTTTGTCTAGACAAAGTTCTAATTGTTCTCTTTGCAGAGGAGCTTTCAGAATCTGTAAATGTGTCAAAAAGTATCAGCGAAAAAGGATTTTTAGTTAGATTATTTGACCCAGAGTGCAAAACTTTGAAACAAGAGCATAGAAAGGCAAAGGGGTTTGTTTGGCCCAGCCACAGGTGCTGTTTTCTATGTAGTTCCCTTGACAATGGATGACTGAGAATCTGGTTTATCTCAAGGTTTCATCTCACAAGGGAGATTCTCCTTGCTCCTGATCACAATTTTAGGCCTGATTATAGCCTTTTCACAAGTTTGAAAACCTGTATTATATTATCTGGCTGGTGGGGGGGGAGACACATAATACAGGGTATGCTACACCCAATATATTTTTCTCATCTTTTAATAATATGGACCTTTTAAAGAAATAGTTTGGGGACATACTTTCAACCACTTTCTTGCCTAAGACATGTCCAATAAATATTAGGTTACATCCAGAAGATGGTTGGTCTGGCTTCACATAAAATACTAAATAGCTATCCAAAAGAAAAAGTCTATCAAAAGAATCCACTTACCAGAAACTCTACAGCCCGCTCACATGCAGTAAGTTGTTTATTTAATCTATGCAAAAGACCAGTCTTTATGCTGAGCTAGGGAAACTGTCTTGTGGCAAATTTGGCATATTTAACCAATTGATTTACGACCCCGACCAGAGAGTAGTGTTTATCTTCTCATCTACAGTAGCTCCAGGCAAGAAAGCAGAAGAGCCTATTTATAGACTGCTTTTAAAATTTACAAAGAGCATTGTAACAAAGTGCAGTTTCAAATTGTTCCAAGCAGAATTTTGCAAACTACCCTTATCAGTACTTTGATTTCATTATACTTGACTATAATAATATAATGTTGTGGCAGTGACTCACTGTTAAAATGCCATCCTATCTTAAAGATCAGAAAAGATAACAATTCAGGTGGACTGAGTTTTGCTGTGAAGATAAGAATATTGTGATGTATAAGAGGTGTGATAAACAAGTTGACTCCACCCATAAATAGTAGGCACCCACATGTTTCAAACTAAATTATTGTGCAAAAGTCTCATCCCTCCCTCAATTCTTTATATTTTGCTAGGAAAATGGGAGATAGGTGGAGCAATTTATTGAAACATTTGCAAACATACATGGAAATACAGTATAAAAGGCAAAAATGCAGTTTCTACAGATCTTATGAGCTTGAAAGTCAATATTTGCTATGACCACCTTTATTCTTCAGTACAGCCTGAACTCAGCTTTCTTGTCATTTCTTTAAAGAGTCTTCAAGAATAGTTCTCCAGGCTTCTTGAAGGACATTCAAAGCTCTTCATTAGATGTTGGCTGCCTTTTGTTCCTTTCTCTGTCAAGATGATTCCACACTGCTTCAATAATGTTGAGGACCAGGCTCTGGGGAGGCTGGTCCATGACTGATAGTGTTTTTCTATGCAGGTATGCTTTTACTGCACTGGCAGTGTGTTTGGGATCATTGTCACGCTGAAAAATGAAGCCACTGCCTATCAGACACTTTCCATATGATACTGCATGGTGGATCAAAATCTGAATCTGATGGTACTTTTCTGCATACATAATTCTATCAATTTTTACAAGATCCCCAACACCACTGGCCTAAATTCAGAGCCTCCACCGTGTTTTACAGATGGCTCTACACACTATTGCACCTCTCTCCTGAGCTTCTCTGTACATACTGACAATGATTTGAACCAAAAATTTCAAATTTGGATTCATCACTCCATAAGATCTGTCACCACTGATTTTCAGTCCAGTTCTTGTGTAATTTGGCATCCCTCGGTCTTTTCTCCCTGTTTCCCTTCCTTAAGAATGGCTTCTCGACAGCCACCCTTCCACTAAGGGGATGGTGTCAGGTCCTATGTCAGGACTTTGCTGGATTTTTCTGTTTCTTGAGGACATGACTTTCAGATACTGTTCATCTCCTGTAGATAGTTTTTGGGCGTGCCACTTCTTCTTTTGTCCTCCACTTGTCCAGTTTCCTCAATTTTTTTAAAGACACCCTGCACACTATGCTGACATATGCCAACTTTTTATCTAAAAGTTCTTTGGGAATCACCTTGTTGCTGTAAAATACTATTTTATGCCTGTCAAACTTTGGCATTTTTTAAAGGTTCAACTAAAGAAACAGGAACAAATTATGTGTTTTTGCAATAGGCTGCTAGTAACAAATTGCCTAAAGATATCATTTAAAATGGTTCCTTGCTATGTTGTCTGTTATGTTTAGACAACACTGCTTCATCTCTTGAGTTAGGTGCCTTTTTTATGATTGAATGATTCACAGGTCAGTGTAAAGTAGCTTAACAAACAAAACAAAAAAATTTCTCTGAAAATGGTCAGGTACAAGGACTGGACTGAAAATGAGTGAGCAGCCAATGTCCACGGATAAACTTTGATCTGGCAATCTGGCAAGCAAAATATAAAGAAATAAGGGGTGGCTCAAGACTTTTGAACAGTACTGTATTAGATGCAGGTCATGATTTTGAGTTCCTCCTAACAGGTTTATCCAGGTTTATAAGGAAGTTATGATTCCCTGGTTTCCACTGTGTACAGATGTTAAGAGACACAGTCACACTGTAAAATGTAATTCCACCTTTTAGGCTCATTCAACCTTTCCTCCATTTTATTATGTGTTCTACCACTCAGGTATGATTGACGATGAGAGTTGAATGACAACTGGCATTTTTTTGTCTCTTGCAGATGAAACATGGACAAATCTACTACATGCATGACAGCACAGAGAGCACAGAGGACAGTTTTACACTCTCTGCCTCTGCTTATGACATTGAACGCAGGAGCCTCCCTGTCACCATCTCAGTTACGATCATACCTGTCAACGATGAGCCACCAGAATTGACACGCAACACCGGAATGGAGGTAATGCTTTGCCCTATGAATGTGCATTTCTCCCACATGCTAAACAAGCTAGAAATGTTGCCATAGGGAACTCCTTTATGCCTATAAAGTGTTGCACATTTTACCTAATGAGAATTCAAGCTGACCCCCAGCTTTCATTCCCTGTGAAAGAACACAAAGAGTATATGTTTATTGCAGTGTTTCAAATAATATTAGAACAAGTTATTAGATGAAAGTGTGGGAAAAACTTGACTTGCTTCTCTACACTTTATTTCACGAATATATTTGCTCTCTCTGCTGCAGTATGCAGGAAGAGAGACCTACTTTGACTTGTGCATGTGTGATTGACAGGCTATAGGCATTACCACCTGCTTCAAACTCTGGTGTGATGCCCAAGCTGCACAAAATATCAAAGAATGACAGATTAATGGCTGATGACATTCTGGTGTGTTGAAAGGCGGTCAATTTATGAGAATTACCCCATAGTGCTTCATGCTTTAGTCTTCATTTAGTTTGATTTTCCAACAAAATAACACCCAAATCTATCAATCTGTAGAATCTGATATATTAATCTTCTTTGAATGAAATCCGTAGGCTTTACTGATGTTTCTCACATACATACACTATAGTTTCAGCTGCAGTAACAGTCCAAAGTCATGAATGTTGTATGAACTGCATATAAAATTCACTTCAGGAAGTAAAATGAATGCATTTGTACATAGAGTCAGAACTATACAGACCTCACATATGCACCGTCTTCTCAGAATGTTTGCTTTTTTATAAAGAGACCTTCTCAAAAGTGAAAATTCAGACTGTGAGTCATGCAAGTCACGTTACTAAAGAGGAGCAGTGATTACTGTTACTGTTACTGGCTACTATTAAGTGTCATGCAGAATTTCAGATATATGTCATCTGTATGCTACAACCCAAATTTCAAAAAAGTTGGGATGCTGTGCAACATATAAATTAAAACAGAATGCAATGCAATGATTTGAAAATCTCATAAAGCCATATTTTATTCACAATGAAACACAGAAAACATATCAAATGTTTAAACTGAAACATTTTGCTATTTCATAAAAAATGTTAGCTCACTTTGATTTTGATGGCAGCAACATGTCTCCAAAAAGTTGGGATGGGGCAATAAAAGGCTGGAAAAGTAAGCTGTACTAAATAACCTCGTTTACCTTGCTTGTTATCAGTGCTCAGTTCAAAAGCCTGCATCTCAGATGGTATGAGGGTGCATTAATGCCTATGGAATAGGCAGCTTGCACATGTGGAAAAGCACCATCAGTGCTGAAAGGTATAGACAGGTTTTAGAGCAACATATGATCCCATCCAGACAACATCTTTTTCAGGGAAGGTCTTGCATATTTCAGCAAGACAATAATAAACCACATACTGCAGCTATCAGAACAGCATGGCTTTGAAGTAGAAGAGTCCAGATGTTGAACTGGCCTGTCTGCAATCCAGACCATTCACCAACTGAAAACATTTGGTGCAAAATTACCTTATTTTTTTTAAAGGTACATTTTCTCAATTTAAACATTTGACATGTTTTCTATGTTCTATTGTGAATAAAATATGGGTTTATGAGATCTGAAAATCATTGCATTGTGTTTTACACAGAGTCCCAACTTTTGTGGAATTGGGGTTGTATTTAATTCAGCTCCAGATTTGCAGATTTTACTTCACACTGGAGCAGGCAAGTAAAAGACAAATCATCTCCAATTTTAATTAGCAGTAAGCCTGATAAGTATGATTCAACAAGGACTAAAAAAATTTCAAATCTTTCTAGTATGGAAATACACTATTCAAGTCTCAGTTGGCTAATATTTATTAATTTATGGAGCAAAGTCTGCAAGGTAGTTCAAGCAGACAACTCACGTAACATGGCTCACTCTCCTAACACAATATATCAAACAGGCCCTTCCAATTTGGTGGTTTATTTAACCTGCAAACTTCCCATTTCGTCCTGTGCTTCAACCCATCTACCACCCCAGCATCTACTGTTAGTTCCACAGGGGGATGTTTACTCGTCACCTTTCAGTTTCTACGTTATCATATTTGTGAGGAGTAATGAGCTCAGATGCTAGGCGCCAACCTCTGACAATCAGTTTCTGCCATAATAAATAGTTTTGTTTTTCTAAATGAAATCTTGTTTATGTGTATCCCTTTTATTGGCTTAACAATTGAGAGTATTATCGGATTCTGACTGCTGATCCCTGACTAACTAAGTCATGTAAAGAAATACATTTGATCATTTAAACATTTTCCTATTTGCATTTTGTGTTTGATCCTGTACTGTCACTCTTATGAGGAGTAAGTTGTGCTTGGGTTCCAAGTAAAATTACAGCATAACGATACAGAAGTTTGATGGACGTGTATATTTGCTTTTCTCCGGTGATTTGGATAATGTTTCATAAGTTGGTAGTGGCAGACTGTCAAAGGATGAAATACCTCAACGCTGAATTCTTAGAACTTTATGTTGTAAGAAAAAAGGTGTATATTTAACAGGGTATTTGAATGACTCTACTGAAGGCTTATAATGAGTTTGTGGCAAGCTTTTAAACTGATTTACGTCAGTCATGAAAGAAAAGTTTAGAAGGATAAATAACGTAGATTCTACAGCAGGAGTAGTCACGCAGTTGGAAAAAGTCGACAGTAATCAGCTCACAGAACTGGAAACCAACTGTGTCATTCAGCCCTCCCCGCTCTGCCTGCGGCTCCTCGTCTCCCTGGCAACCCGTATTTTTGGAAAACCAAGATGGTCGATGAGACCGCGGCTTTCTGGCAGAGTGAGGGCAGCATCCAATCCCTGTGACTCCTCTGCTGCGGCTGCAGAATGTAACATAATAATATGTGGATGTCTAACCCACACAGAGGAAGGGCTGGACCAGTGGCACTTAGATTGATTTAGAGCAGGAAGTATGTGTGTGTAGTGACCTCTGCAGACATGATGACTAACATGACCGTGATCAGGTTCTGCTCAGTCTGATCACATTTGGCCCAGTGTGTAGGATACAGCTGGTCTTGATTAGAATTTAAATCCTGTCTGCCTTTGTCTGCTTCCTCCTAACTTTGCTGTATTTCTGAACAGTCGCTTCTCATTCTACATATCTATTTTGCTTTTGCATCTTTCACATTTTATAAGATTACTTTGACTTTGAGTGATAGCCTCATTACCCTTGCTAAGTAATTTTGTTTAATCTCTCATTATAACACAAAGTAGAAAGGGGGGATGTAGTTAACCTGTATCTCTGAGAGAAATTGGCTGCATAAGGGGAGTTGAAATCGAAATGAAATACCATCATTGTCATCTTTACAGGCCACTACAGACACTATAACCTTTCCTGTTGGTGTTCTCCAGCTTTAGCTCCCACTCCCCAATATAGAATTACAAACACACTGGTGGACCTTGTACTTAAACAAGCCAAGATTTCAGATGCCCAGACAGTTTTGGACACAGCTGCAGACATCTGGCGCCCCTCAGAGTCTCAGACATTTAAGGGAAGATGTTGAGTCACTGGCAAACTAAGTCATTTGCCTATGGCAGCTACTTCATTACTCCCTCCAAATGAAATGCCAGCCATTATCTCCAATCAGATTGAATTTGCAGTCCATCCTCCTAGGTGCTAAATGCATTGATTGTTATATAAACTATCAGTTTGCAAGACCATTTTCAGATTACCTGCCCTAGATTGTCTGTGATTGAGAATGGGCTAATGGGGCCATCTAGTGTAAAGGACCAGAAACTGCACTTTAAGAACATCTATGATATCTCAACTTGACCATTCTTACAGTGTAAATTCTGTACCCTATCAGCCAACATATACCTTTTCCAAGGATGTACAGTGTTAATTTCAGCATTCAATTAGTGTTGAATCAGGGACATCACAAGAAAGCATTTAAATGGGAAATGTAAAAAAAAAAAAAAAAATGGATCTGTGTACTTTTAAAAAAGAGCATCTGGCTCTTTGCAAATTTCAGTTCAAGACCAACATGGGAGTTTCTAATTTCAGCCCTTTGAAAACTTTAGTTAAACCTAGTTCATATAAGAGCTGGAATTTAACTGCAGTCTCTTTGTAAAGGTGAATAAATCCTGGGCTTTACCTGACTTGAAAGATTTTCTTAAGGTTATGGTAGGCTGGTGTTGAGCAAATAGTTTTAAGTATTAATGTGATTATTCCCACAGCTAATTACTAGTAGCTTGTCCCCTTAGCTGGAATGATGGGACACTAAATTTGTCTGCAGAAGTGCTGCTTAATGCTGAGAAACTGGCCAGGTGGGTGGTGCTATTTCCAGCTGAGTCATGTCTGCATACTGTACACTGAAGGTTTCTATGAGAATAAGGCTAAAATTGAGGGGTGGGCATGCACTGAGCAGCTGTCTCATCCATGGTGCAAAGAGGAAAGTGGGTGTTCTGCCTTAAGGCTATCCACTTGCAAACCTCTCTGATAGAGACCAGATTTGGCTCACAATGTTTGGGTTTGTCTGCACTCCCCCACCATCAGTGTGCCCCTGGACAAGCTATCAGACTGTGCTTTTTGCAGGCCTGAGAAGAAAACTGCCCAGAGGAGATTGAGATTCTCTAAAGTCCCATATCACAATATCTCTGCAGGTTTCTGCAAAAGGGAGGATAAAATGATTTGCTTTTGTTGTTGTAGGCTGATGTGATAGAGATGTCAGTTCTACCTAGCACCATGCACATGTTTTTGCTCACCTAGGCATTTTTTCATCAAGGAACTAGACATGTAAGCTTATTGTCCCTCCTTTTTCTTCCTTAGTCAAAGTCCTTTATGGCCAAAAAAAAAATCACCAGGCCCAGTCATAATCAGGTAAATAGTTTCTGTAGTAATATAATGGGCAGCAGTCTTAGTGGTACCACAGTGTGAGATGCGTGTTTGGTAGATTCTTGGGTGAAGTCCCTCCAAATTCATGAAGTAGGCCTCTCTCCCCTCCAAGCTGACAGTATGGGCAGCTTTGCCACATATTTGCTTCAAAACTTCATCAACTCTGTTCTCCACACCCTGGCACCCAAGGGAGCCAGGGAATATACATTTAAATATACTCATATAGATGCCTCTGAAGCAATAACTATATATAACTTAGACTTCCAAAAACATTTACCTTTCATATAAATTTGGGTTAGTTTAAAACAAGATTTTGAAACTTCTTTTGAACTGAAGATGAACCAGTCAGTGCTCATTTTGTTTGACTGTACATATACATTTTCAATGCCAAAATATACAACACATGGGTAACATTCACATTGAATTACCCTAATCTTATTTCCTTCTAAATGTTGCAAGCATAAGGCTAATAGTGTAAAATTAACTTTCTTTTTTTCGTGGTCTTGTCTCCTTTGTTAGTAATACAATTCTGCATGTTCTAAATGTGGTTTTCTCTTATGTGAGGAACAAATATTGATCTTCTGTGGTCTCTTCTGTCACTATACAGTGAAATTAAACATATAGTTGTAGAGCTTTTGCTATGAACAGGACTCTTGATTTATCTTTGACTCAAAGCCTACTTATCTTTGCACTCATCACCATTTTTTAAGCGTTATCATTTGAGAGCAACAAAGACAAACTCTAGCAACAGGAAAAGCAGTAAGTGTATAATGATGGATCACAGCTTTGAACTGTTGATGCAGTCTGGGCTTTGAAAGGGCTTTGATGGAGTGTCAAATTGAGTGGGATGTTATAAGCAGTGGACTGGAAGGCAACTAAATTATACACTTCATAAAACATTGGTTATATTGCAGAACTCTAGAGGTATCTGAAATACCAGAAATGACATAAAGCACTTAAAGAGACAAAAGCTTCAAAACTAAAGATTAAACTTTCTTTGAAAGTGTGTACAATGGGGACATAGAAGATAATGTGGCCCCAGGGATGCTTATTGTTTGATGAGTCTTTAACATTTGTCAAGACTGAAATACTTCAACATCTATCTCCTGATATTTGAAGTAGTGCCAGATTATAATTTTGTGGCGATACACCAAGAAATATAGATTTGATTGACAAATTTTGTCAGGTCTTCCTAAAGATCACTTAATAACTTTCTGTAGGTGATTTCTTAAAATCTATTGACAGTCACATTTTTAATTTGTCCAGTGAACATTTGAATTCTCATGTAAGAAATAACCAAAATTTAAAAAGAACTAAACAAAGAGACTAGAAATAAGACAGAGAAAAATGAACATTGGAGGACAAAGAAATAAATGAGAAGGACAAAACAGACAAAGGAAACAGATTAGGGAAACACAAGGGAACAAAACAGACAAGGAGTAACAAACCAAAAATAGAAACTGAAGCCAAATAAAGACCAAGAATTAACAACAATTACTAGAACAGTACATCATAAACAGATATCCATAACTCCATGAAAACTAGACAGGAACCAGAACAATAAAAATAAAACTCAACATGTTAAAAAAACAATGAAATCATGACTCAAAACACAGGATCACAAAACAGAAACATAGTAGGAAAATCATGTTGATGTAGGAAAGCCATAAATCAAGGCTCAGGAGTATTCAGAGGGATCTAACTCACTATTAGGCAGATGTTGTCCAAGATGAGGACAATGTTGGACAATACCTCCCACCCACTCCATGACGTGCTTGCCAGTCACAGGAGCACGTTCAGTGAGAGACTAGATTACCCAAATGCACCACTGAACGACACAGGAAATCATTCCTGCCTACAATTCCTCCATTTAAAAGCACAAGTATACACTACAATAGTTGTAGACCCTAATATCTGCACATCCTTGACAGGTAAACTAATTGTCAGTATGATAAGAGGGGCACTTCAATTTCAACTTTTATATTTTATATTTCAAATTTTGTGTAATATATCAGGATATTTATATACTAGAGCTATTTGTATTAGAGCTATTTTGTAATATATTATATTATTTGTAATATTGGTACTTTAACTTGTTTGTTACTGTTCTTACTGTCTTGGAGCAACTGTGACCACACAATTTCCTCTGGGATTAATAAAAAAAGTATTTCTGATTCTGATTCTGATTAAACA
>VUQS01067196.1:0-35786 GCA_015108495.1 Heterochromis multidens | reverse complement strand
CTCTCTTACCCCAGGGTGCACTTGTCCAACTGGACAAAAAGCTTCTGGATGCAACTCCTCTCGCCAACAAGACCAGAGCCACCCCCACATTCACTGTCATCCAGCAACCAAAAGGAGCTCGGTTTGTAAAGTCTGGAGGCCCTAGTGCTGGTCACCCAGTGAGGTCATTCAGCCAAAAGGACCTGGATGAGGGTCGTGTAGCTATGGAAATCTTAAATAGTTCTTCTGGATCACATGGTGATGCCACTCAGGATGAGGCTCGCTTCCTGCTCAAAGCCCATGGGGTCCCTCCTGCAGAATGTGTTCTTTTCTTCCAAACTGGCCCCTACAATGCCTCTGGGATTTATCCTGTCACTCTGCTGAGGATTCCCTCTGAAAAGCCATTCAAAGACAATAATCACCTCCCTTGGTCCCCTCAAGTCACTCCAGCTAGCCCTCGCTGGAGGGATAACATGGACTGGCCCCACGGAGATGCCCCCACTACAACTTCTGGCTCTAGCTCACATGGGAAACCACATGCTGCCCAGCGTGGCAACGTCTGGTCTATTCTCATCCCTGTCATGGTAATCCTTCTTCTCTTGCTACTGGCAGCCGTCTTGGCTTACTATCTGATTCGTAAAAACAAGACGGGCAAGCACAATGTCCAGACGGCAGCATCCAAGCCCAAAAACGGTGAGGTGGCCACCACAGAGACCTTTCGCAAAACCGACCCAGCCAATAACATCCCAATGTCCAAGATGGACTCCAAGGATGCAGACCCGGAGTTGTTGCAGCACTGTCGGACAACAAACCCGGCCTTGAAAAAGAACCAGTACTGGGTTTAAAACGCTTTGAGATCGGACACAGTGGGAGTTTTGGGAAGTCTCCTCAAATCATTCCTCTCAGTATTAAAGACCTCTTGCTACAGCAGTTTAAATGAGATTAATTTTTTTAAGCCCTTTACTTATCTCAGCATAACTCTGGACATGTTCTCAGGCAATAAAACACTGAATACTTATTGGCAAAGAAAGAGGCAGTTTCTTATCTACAGAGGCTCATGCCAAGTCTATTTATTTTAGTTTTATCATTCCTCTTTGTCACAGGGCACACATGAAGACATAAACATGCCGTATGTTTGCAAAGAAGTATTTGGGGTGTGTTCTGTTCATGTATTCCATATGTTATCAGAAGCCGACAATTTTCGGTGAGTGGATAGAAAATTTAAAGTCCCGGATATGGTCAGATTCCGTTTTTGGTTCAGAAAAGTTACGCGTGTTAAGTGATGAGGTAAATAAATGTAATAATATCAAGAAGATGGAAAACTGCCTCTTTGTATTTCCTCTTTATTTTCATTGTTTAAAGGTCCTTGTTTCTCAGGGCTAAATTCAGTTTAAAGGTGAACACTCATTCATTCACTTTCTCACTAAAAGAATAGATAAGAAGACTGATACCATTTCTCTGAGTCACATGTGTCACTGATCAAAACTTGAACGTGAAGCTATAGTCTAAAGTTTTCTCTTGTTTATAGTCTTTATACTAAGCTAGGCAAAGCTAAGCTAATGGTCTACTGGCTGTACTGAATACACAAATAAGCGAGCTGTATCAAGTTTGTCATCTAAGAGAGTGAATACATGTGTTTCCTAAAATGCAGAACTTTAATTTCATCATGATTAAATTTGACTTCTATCACAATTTTGCTCAGAAAAGAAGATTATTTAAAAGTTGTTTATAATAAAAATTGCACAAGTTAATTGAATTTAGCTCTGAATCACGTCATCATCTGTCATATGTTATTATTTCTAAATGCTTCCAAAGTACTTGTAAATATTTACTGGACTGGCACAGCACTGACCACATAACTACACACTACACAGTTTGTAGACCGCAGGCAGGACGTTATTTCAGGAAAGACATCCACATTGGCTGACAGGCAGGGGTGAGGTCATCCTAAAGTGGGATGGTTCCAGTTCACAATTAGGAATTAATTACAAAGAAAAAAATAACAATAATTGGTACAGGGATGAGAATAATAAATAAAATGATCCACCTGTTAGGTTATGTTAATTAAAGAGGAAGAGGTAACTTACAGGAGGTCTTTTAAAGCTAGTTTTGGTTTTAAGCATTCCATATGTAAGCAGAATATATAGAAGGTCATGCATTAAAAAGTTTTTTCAACTTTTTTTTATATGTTAAAACTAAGAAGAGTGCTAATGTAAATTGGAAACTTATTCTTAATGTGCATTTTTTGTCACTCTGTCCTGTAATGTTTATCTTTTTCAAGTTAAATGAAGCACTTAAGGTGAAGTGAAAATGCACAATGAAAATTTCAGATAAAACTTTTGATCCACTAAAGGAAAAAGACTCAAACAACTTCTTTTCTAAAATGCTTTGACTATTTGCTGTACATTTCTTTCTCATACTGTATACAAATGACAGCTTATTTTTTGCTAGTCATATACTGAATATACAATTGAATATTCATCTTCTATTTTTGTAGCTTTTTGAGTAAATATAGGTAGTTGTTTTAGACAGCACAGAGCTCAGGAAGTGATGTGTTTAAGGAGACTGTGTATTTCCAGTGACATTATCTCTTACAGATAGGTGAAATAAAAAGATAGATCCCCCCCTGCAGCATATCACATCTGCATCTTTCCTGTTTTATGTGTAAATATTGTGTTTTTGAGTACATTTTTGGGCCTGATTAACATTTTGAAATCTAAACACACTGATCACTTTATTTACACTGTGAAATTTAATCCAATCCAGTAAAAGAGCTCAGCCTTAAATTCTACTTTTACAAAGCTCATACATACTTAATTTTGGTTGATATATTTCCTATGCTTTCATAAAATTTTGAGGTCAACAAACACTGAAAATGCACAAGCTTAAAAAATAGGCAGAGCTCTTGTAATGGGATGTATTAGATTTTACAGATATACCTAATAAAGTGTTGTAGTGGAGAGTGTGTATATCGTGTTTTGCATCATAAGGTATTCTGTATGTACATGTAACTACATTCAGCTAGACTGATCAGCTATGATATGTGTGTGAGTGTGTGTGTCTGTGTGTGTGTGTTTGTGCAGGTGCCCGTCAATTTTCTGTTTTCTGCTTACTGTAGGTTTCATCACCACCTCTTCTCCTTATTCATTATTTATTATTTCTCTCACTCCCCATACATCAATTCATATTCAAGTTATGTGTATTTTGTCAGAGATGAAACTTATCTGTAAACTGCAGGTGCCTTGACAAAATAAATAGTGTTATTAGGAAAATGCAAATTGTTTCTTAAATAGGAGAAATGTCCTTTAAAGCTGCAGTATGTCCCAGACTTTGTTCTTAGCACTAATGGAAATAAAATGTTTGTGCAACAAAACCTGCATTCATTATTTTGTCTGTGACTTTTGTTGAAATTAGAACTGTCAAGGCTGCAAACTACAGTTACCCATAACCCCCTTTTACATGCTTTATTTGTTGATATTCATTACAGTGTTGCCTCAGTAAAGGAGTTGCAGCAGGAAGAACATTACTGGACCACTGGCCTCTATTTACTCCAAATGAACTAAAACAAAACTATATATAAAGGTTTATGACAGGTGTATTTGAATTTCTGAAGTGAGAAATTTAAAGCCCTCATTCTGGCTAAGGAGAGTCTGCTGGACGCTAGAACAGAGGAAGGCTCTGCTTTTGCTGTATTTCCCACTAAGTAGTTTCCCAATTCAAAATCTGAAATCAAATAATATGAATCTGTTTTCCTGCTCTTGTGCCTGTCTGTTTGATATTTCAATCAAAATGGATTTGATTTGAAAACTAAACCAAATGTATTTCTACAGAGAGATTACTTCCTTACTTTATTTCTAATGAGAGTAACCTGGAGATTGGTTCTTTGGTCCCTTTCAAAGAAAAATTCAACAAAATTTTCTCGTTTAGTTATTTATGATATGGAAATGTTTCTCTTTTTTGCCACCAGGTGGCGTTAGGGTGCAGATGGAAAATGTAGAAGGTAGAACTGTTCTTCAATTTGTTAGCGTTTAAAGCTCACTCTGTCTCCATCCGTCATTCTTTCCAGTGAATGGCCTTTGCTTTCATGGTTTCTCTCAGCTCTCCTGTCTTCTCCTGGCTTCCCATTGGTCCGCTGCACTCGCATTCGAGAGTTCGTCCTGCAGGTTTCATAAGCTGCTTGGCACAGCTGTTTGTCCACATGTGTCTGCTTAGGTCATAGACTCAGAGGAGCGCACCGCTGCGCATGACAGGTCACAAGTTAAATGTATTTTAAAATGAATACAAAAAAAAAAAAAACCGTATTACACAGAGCTTAAAAACTCCCCCCAAACCGAAATCAGTTAAAAACGCGAACTGAAAATGAAATGATGAAAAGGAACTCAGTTTGTGTCATGGTATGTGCATCAAGTCAAATCCTCAGTTAAAAGTGAAACCAAAGGCAAATGTTTATCTGGGTCACCCATAAAATCAATTAGCACATAGCCTTTTAGAAAAGAGAAACATCAATATTTTGTTTGTCTGTTTGTTTTTGATTTGAAAAAAATACAAGATGTGTAAAGAAATTGAAGTCAGAAACATTTTCAGGGTAGTCATTGGCTTAGCACCCTAACGTGTTGCCATGTCTTTATACAAACTTCTTGAAGAAGAATTTCATGTTCTGGCATTGAAAAGGTTGTAGTGTTGTAGATCTCAACACTCCTGCCAAAACATGCAAACCCTGCTGACACAAAATATGTGTCTTTGTGAAAGAAATCATTTCCTTCTCCTGATGCTAAGTAGACACATCCCACAGTTTGATTGTATCTCAGTAGTGGCTGTTTCTCTGTAACCACAGGATCCTTTGTTCCTGCTTCAGAATCTTGATTTTAACTGAAATGTGTTTCTTAGTGTAGGACTCCTTTTGTATGTTTTGGCCAGGTCAAAGAAAATGAGCCACCAATTGCTCAGTTTGGAACAAGCTGACTCCTCCTTTCTCCCAAAAGACCAACAGGAATGAAAACACATGAAGGAGGGAGGGAGGAGTTACCATTCTTGAGATACCATTAAAAAAATGCTGTGAGTTCAGCTGCAAAAATCAACAGCTAGAAAAAGTGACACCTCAGATTTTTGTTGTGTATGCAGAGTTATGGGTACAAACACACTCTTGTCCAGTTGTCTTAAAAGCCTGCAGTCGAAGCTGTCAAATCAGCAAAGCATGCAAAAACATGCATAATATGCTTGAAAGAAAAGGAGAGATTATCTTCTCCATGTCTGTCCAAAACCTGACCAGTCATAAAAAAAAATGTCTAGATAAAAGCATTACTTTATAATGAAAGCTTCAAGTAATTAAGTCATCATTATTTCCAGCCTCTTTGAGTTTAACAGCATTAGTTTGTATGTTAACCTTCAATAAGTGTTTGAGCTGGATTGTGTGGACGTTGGCTTTAGCTCTTACACACTGGCTCTGAGTCAATTTGTTTGCTTTGGATTTTATTTGGTTACATTATCTACAGACTCTGTCAGTTCTCAACACAGCAAAGAGCATGCAACAATACAATTTACCAAAACTGAATGCCTTTTGGTGCATGCAATTTCCACCTTCCCATGACATCTCCCATTTGAGTGCAAAAAGTCATGACCTGAAAATAAAACTTCTGCCTGCATGATTTGTTCATCGGTGCTGTCAAATTTAAAGCCTCTGAAGAGGTCAAACTTCTAGCGGCACTTGCAGTATATAGAACAGCTTCATATACCAACACATTTCAGCCTTGTGGCCTTCATCAGTGTCAAAATAAAACATAATATAGGCAGCATTTAAAATAGGATAGGTATAAATGTGGATATGATTAGTTATAACCCTGATGACGGCTGTGTTGCTGGAGTGTTGACCTTTTCTGAATGAATACTCTGTACCTCATATCATTTTGGCATGATTAAACAGTTAGATTAGCATTTCTGTTCACTTCAGGGTAGCAGATACAGAAATTAAACAAAAGGAACTGACTTCTCTGAACTTTTAAGCAGGGAAAAAAATAGGTTTCTACAGAACTTTGGTTGTCTGCATTTCCACCACTGTCTAATGACCTGCAAAGATTACACAAACTTAGCCCATGCTGTTTTTACACGGCATTTTTACAGGCAACTGCTCCCCTTCAATCAAGTAAGTGGTGGAAATCCACAAGATGTGTACCTGACCAATCAGAAATGTTCAGCACTGCCCGCCAAACTTCCACTTCTGTACTTTGTACTGCCTCCAAGCAGGGAATGTTTAAGTTCATTAGAACTTAATTTAGACCCTGGCACATATGGTTGAAAGTCACTGAGTTACTGTAAGGATTACTACTCCCTTGGGAGTTTCTGCAGCACAAATGCAGCTATAAACACTTATAGATACCAGAAATTATCATATTTATATATATTGCTGTATATCTCTCCAAGAAGGAGAGTGATAAATGAAAGGAGTGAACTGCATGCATGCAGCACTAAAATTAATGCTCTGAACTCAAAACATTGTGCACGTACTGTGAAAGTATCATCTTAGATTCATTCTGAACACATGAACAGCAAGTCTGCACTTGCACACAGCTGTCAGTGGAGGTTTGAGGTGGTCCCTATGGGCCACATGTATGGCCGGTATATGCTGGGCCAAGGCCAGAGGAGTGAAACACAACCCTGTTGCAGCAGTTGGTCCTGAGAGAAGAAAGGCCCTCCATTCACACACAAACAGCTGGTAGATAATAGATAATAGTTTTTTGTTGCTTTGTGAAGGGCCTGCTGCCCAGTGTGACAATAAACAGTGCGGATGATACTAGTTAACAGTTGGCAATCATTCTAATGCTAATAATTTCCTATAGTTTTAAACTACAGCCTGCTCTGTTAATTGTATATAAAGGTTATATTTGGGTAATATTTGCAGTTTTAATATTGTGTATGTATAATCAATGCTCTAGCATTGATTATACATACTCCTAACTTGCTCACCATAATGTGAGCTCCCCTTCAGCTGTTTCCAGTTTTCTTTGATACCACCTCCTTGAGCTCAGCTACAGTTCAGTCACTGTTAAGTACCTGAAGAAGGAAGCCCAATATGTACTTCCTGCTCTCACTCAGTCAGTCAGTGTACAGTCAATCACTGGCTCTGGCTATCACCGGTCCGGCTCAAAAAGTTAACACACTCAGAGGGAACATTAGGATGCTGTTAACATGCTGCACTCTGATTTGGTCTATCTTTGATTTGGTCTGGCTCAGATAAACTTGCTAATACATAGTATCAGTGCAGGTTTGAGCAAATAGGTGACATATTAATGAATGACAATTTAATGATAATGAAACTGACCTCATGGCCCATTGTTACTCAGTGGTGCTAGTTTCTGTCATTATGCAAATGTACTGTTTATAAGGTTGGGGAAACCTGCAGTCAGCTGAGACTGAAGACGTCACCAGTTGGTGACGAAACATTTCTCCCACTAAAAACTTTACGTCCAGATGAACAGATTCAGCTTTCTGGGATATTAATGAATGATTCCTTATGGTTCATACATTTTTCAAAACAACAATAAAATTCCGAAATTTAAGATGTTGTCTTTGGGTTTGTGAATCACTCTGTTTTATTTACATTTTATAGAACACTTTTACTTAGGTTGAGCTTACTTAGGTTGTGTGTGTGTGTGTGTGTGTGTGTGTGGGTGTGTGCGCAGCGGGGGGGGTTTAATTGGGAATAACATGTTAACATGTTGGAACTCTTTGACTGTGTTGGCAAAGCCACTGTGATTTATAGTCCCTGATTGCCCAGGAAAATACAAATGAAATAACTGTACTTTTTTTGTTCAGTCTGGCATGTTGGCATTGTAGCTCTTCAGCTGACTACACACCCCCACTAGCAGGCCAGCTTGCTTCTGAAGTGAGTGAAATGGCTTCTCTGGTTGATTCCTCCAAGCCAGCAGTGAGCAAGACTTTCACCATATCCTGCCCTGTGAGAAAAGCACTGTGGTCACCCTGCTTTGTTACTCCCATTGGCTGGAAAACTATTGTCATGGAAATCTCTGTTTTGTTTTGTGTGTGAGAGTGTGTACATGTGTCTGTAATACCCTGCAGTGGTGTGGGACAGACTACAGAGAGCTAAGAGTGCTGCCTCCAACCCTCCTTTCATCCTCAATCCACCTCACCGCATTGTCTTCCCCTCTTTCACTACCCACACACCATCTTTGTCATCCCTTCATCAATCTATGTGCCCCTCAAAATCACAAAAAGAGGCCAAGAGCCTGGACTGGGCAGGAAATCATCAGGGTGGTTCCCAGTCATGCCTCCCTGAAGGCTAGCTGGAAAGGGGGGCACTCAGGTTTTCAGATCTGGGTTGTGTCATTGTTCAAGCCAGCTGATGGGGTGGAACTCTCCCTCCAGGGTTTACTATGTCACTACATGCAGCAGGAAAAACAAATTGCATCAGTTTTAATGCACACACATGAAAAAAAAATTGAAAACAGGTTTTTTTCCTCATTTGGAGAACAAAAAATATTCCTCTCACTGATGTTGTTCAACAAATTGGCAGGCACTTGTTTTTACAATTTGCTTCTGAGTCAAAGGTGGGTCTAAGGAAAAGAAATGTGCAAGTTCTCTGTGTTGATTTTGGAGATGGAAGGCACCAAATTGTAACTTGACTAGAGGAAGTGTGGTCCTGAGGTGGACCTGAAGGTGCAAGAGCAGGGTGAGGTGGTGACCCAGATGTGGTATGCAGGACCCAACTGAGAAGTTATTTTAAGTGAGAGCCCTTCTGGAAATTCATCAGCGCCGTCTGCTTCCACTGCTTTTCATCACCGACGTTGCTCTACAGGCCACCACAGAAACCCATGTGAAATATCCACCTCTTTAGCAGCTAAACCCTTCAATACAGTCAGCAGCTGTTTTCTAACTTTGTTTGATAACTGTTCTTTGGGGGGGGTTTCTCCCTCTCTTTTGTTTTTTTTTTTTGTTTGTTTGTTTGTTTCTGCAGGAAACAAATTTCATAGTAAAGCCGCAAGCAATACAGCCAAAACAGCTAAAGCTGAACGTTGCTTAAAAAAAAGGCAATTAAACTCAAACAATCAGAAATATATTGAGGGGTTCAAAATATCTATAAATGAGTTGAATTAATCCATTTGAATGCCAAAAACCATCTATCAGTGGCGTAGGCTTTAAGCAATTGCCCAGTTTGCCCAGAGCTGTGTACCGTAGAAAATTCAGCCCAGTATCAGACTGCTTGATACAAAGTCACCAAAATAAGCCCAAATTTCATTGCAACTCTGCTCCAATCTGATCCCAAAGATCCCTTCATTGAAGGCATGCTGGTCTTTTTTTTTTTTTTCTTCCCAAAATACCAGTATTAGAGCAAAAACACCGTTTGGGGGAGACTTTTGGGACTGAATCAAAGATAGAGTTATTTGGCTACAGTACTATTACACAGGTGCGAACCAAAGACAGATTTTAAGGATAAGAACCTCATGCCAACTGTGAAAGCATGATGTGATTTATTGGGTTTGTGTCACTGCCTAAGGGACTGGACAGCTTGCAATCATTTATTCAACATTGAATCATCATTCTTCAATCATCAATCAGAGTGCTTGAAGATGATTTGAGGCCATTTGTCCGAAGTTGAACCAGAAATTGACCTTTTAGTTGTATAATGATTCACAGTGACAAGGTCCACAAAGTAATGGCTCAAAAAGAAGAAATGAAGACTCGTGAAGTTAACTAGTCAAAAAAGAACAGATTTGAGTCCCATTTTCATCCCAACTTTCAACAGAGATGGTGAACAATTATAATTATTATTTCAATTATAGGGGGCAATAAGAAAAAAGCATTTTCCTTGTGGTGTTGTTCAAGTATACCATCTTTATCTAAAGACACTGATGTAAAGAAGATCAAACATTTACTTGTCCAAATATGTCACAAAAAGTCAAGATGACCATGCAGTGTTCCTAAACTCTAGTATGAATGCATATTTGACAAGTATGGTGACTGTATAACAGCTATATCCTCACTTCTACTGTGATATTGTTTTGTTTTGCCACGAGAACACAGTGTGTTCTTTTCACAAGACTGAATCATCCTAACACATCTCCTATGAGCTCACTTGACAGTTTAGACACCAGGAATGTGACTTGTTTACAAAGTGGGTGGATGTTTTCATTGCTGGTGTCGAAGATTCGCTGGGATATGGCTAATTTCTGGCACTATCTGTTCACAGTTTAGTCTCAAACTATCAAGGAATGCTTGAGTCAGAGGAGGAATAGCAGAGACAAAAGAGAAAATCACAAGCTGCAAACAAGAGAGGAAAAATATCTGCATGGCATGTTTCCATGGCTGAGCAACCAGGGTAGATTTTGGTTTTTGTCTTTTTTTTTTCTTTTTTTTTTGCTCTTATCGTCTTTCCTTTGGTCTGTGCTCAAACTCCAGCATTTGGACAGAGAATGAGGTTACCAGATAACCAGTTCCAGCTCATTCACTCTTGTGTTTTAGGTCACACTCTTATTTGTAGACTGTTTGATAAGGCTATGTGGGATTTGTATTTTCCTACTTTAAATTTCACCTTTAAAGTGTAACAGGGAAACTTAATCCACTCACACTCTGCCTGCTTCACTGAACTGTGATTGTGGTAGAGTTTTTAGGGTGAACTACTGTTCAGTTTCATGTTAAATTCTTTGATTGTATTAACTGAACAATCTTTGTTTTGTTGTTGTTTTGATGTTTGTTTGTTTTATTTTGTCTTTTGTATTTGTTTGTTTTTGTTGTTGGTTGTTTTGTTTTGTTTTTTGGGGGGGTGCATAAATAGGTGATGGTAAGACAAAAGGTGGTGTTTATTTTTTTAAGAACTTAAAGTGGGATCACTAACATAAGTTGTTAAAGGCTGCACCTTCTCCAAAGCTGAAATTTCCCTCTCCACCCAACATGTATTGAGTTCCTGAATCCAGAAGGATCAGGACTGGTTTGCGATCATTCCTTGAGAACATCAAGACAGTGTCTCCCATTCCATGCCATTTTCTGCCGCTTATCCAGGTCTGGGTCATGGGGGCAGCAGTCTAAGCAGAGATGTCCACACCTCCCTCTCCCTGGGCCACCTCCTCCAGCTCTTCTGGGGGGATACCAAGGTGTCCCAAGCCAAACAAGAGACATATAGCCCTTTTTCACTAGTACCTACTCGGCTCAACGGCTCAGTTTTATGGGTTTTCCATTAGGTGGTAGTACCTGATACCGGGTACTTTTTTAGTACCTGCCTGTCTGGGTTTCCAAGCAAGCTGAGGCGATCCCAAAATGTGACATCAAGGGACTGTATGTCACTGATTGGCCAGGGAGGGACGTCACAGGATGAGTCATTAGAGTGACTCCTTCATGATTCAAACTCGTCATTTTTTTAAACCTGGCAACGAGAAAAATGGCTACACACAAACAACACCGTGTTTCATCTCGCCGCCCGCAGCCTTCTCTGGCTCTCTTCTTTTACCCTGAGTCTGACAAAAAGCCATCGACCGAGCTGCAGGTATACCATTGCCTCAATGTCCTCCATTGTTGTGTGTTTGTGTCGCATATAATTGAAGTTACTGGACTTTTGGGACGCGTTACTATAACGACCCCACCCACACTGATGTGGTACTCAATTGTAATGGAAAACCACCGAAACTGAGGCGAGTCAAGTCGAGCTGAGCCGAGTAGGTACTAGTGGAAAAGAGGCAATCCAATGTGTCCTGGGTCTGTCCCAGGGCCTCGTCTCACTAGGACATGCCTGAAACACCTCACCTAGGAGGCGTCAAGGAGACACCCTAGCCAGATGCCCAAGCCACCTCAACTGGCTCCTTTCAATGTGGAGGAGTAATAGCTCTACTCTGAGCCCTTACCAAATGACTAAACTCCTTAACCTATCTCTCAGTGAGAACCAAGATACCTTTCAGGGGAAGTTCATTTCCTTTTCATTCAGTCACTACCCAGAGCTCATGATCGTAGGTGTGGGTGGGAACTTAAATGTAAATTGACAGCTTTGCTACATGTTGCATCAATCCGTCTGTCAATCTCACGCTCCCTTTTTCTGTCATTCATAAACATGAGTTGCTGCCCCAAGTGGAGGAGTTCAAGACACAAAATACTTGAACTCCACTTAGGGCAGCAACTCATTCCCAACCCATAATGGGAACTCCATCCTTTTCAAGCAGAGAACCATGACTTCAGACTTGGAGGTGCTAATTTTCATCCTAGCTGTTTTATACCCTGCACACACAACAAATGTGAAACAGCTGGGATGTTCAAGCCGAAGGTGATCACTCAATGAAGCCAACAGAACCACAACATTTGCAAAAAGCAGAGATGAGATCCTGAGACCCTCAAATCCAACACCCTCTGCACTTGGCAGCACCAAGAAATTCTGTGTGAACAGAATGAGTTTGGATTACTGCTGGCAATGTGAACCAGGCTCTTCCTACAGTTTTACAGGGACCAAATAGCCAGCAACAACAGGCACAATACCCTGTACTCCCCAAACTCCCCCATCCAGGACACCCTGAGGGAAACACATGTAGGCTGGTGGGATAAACTCCCACACACCCTCAAATATCCTCTAGAGGATATTGCAACATGTCTTCATATTTGTGAAGCTATGATGAAAAATGTCCAATCTCACAATGGTAAAGGGTCCTTAAAAGATTTTGGGATCCAGATTGAGATCAACACCAAAAGTTTATCACCAAAAGCTGATGAAAAAAGTCTCACCTCCATTAACAATTTTTATGCAAATCCATCCATAACTTTTTGAGTATTCCTTCTAAAAAACAGACAACCAGACAAAAAATATCATGGCAAAAACTTATTTTTTTCTCATTCAGTTTTACCAATTAACTGGTCCTAGTTTTTGATGTATTTCATTCTGAGTTTGTGTTCAGTGATGAATGTTTTGACTGTGAAAAGATTCCCGTATTTCATTCCAACAATATATATTCACCATATGAAAACTGAGTCACACTCTTACCAAAACAGTATGACCAATAACACTGAAGTTCTCTGCAAACATCAGGCAATACATACTGTACTTCAGAGAGCAGTGAATCACTAAGCATGGATGTCTGTGTTGTTGGAATAAAACCTTTTAGTTACGCTTGGCTGTATGATTTCTACAGTCTAGTGTTAGTTTTTCAATGTTGACGTTTGCTCTGTTTCACGAACAGATTATTCTGTCCAGAGGGAGATAGGGGAGGGAAAAGTTTGGTATGAGATAGCTTTGCTACAGTGTGTGTACGGATGACTGACACTGTTAAAATCATCATTCCAGTGGCAGTTTAAAAGATGCCCATGCTTGTTTTTCACCTTTCACTCAAAATGAAATTGAAGGTAATATTTTTAATTGGCTTGTGCCTTAAAAATATGTCTGCAGGATTTGATTGATCATTATCAGTAACTGACTAGATTTCCTATTTTTATTATTCATTTTTTGGCCAGTTGTTAGACCTCTGGATTTCATCATTTATTTTTGGCCCACACTCTATCTGAAAACAAAACATAGTTTACACTTGTAATACTTCAAGTTACAGAACTCAATGTTTCAATCAAGCACTCTTACACATACCATTCCAGTAAAGTACAGTCAGTTCTGTTAGTACCAGCCCATTACATGTTGTATTGTGATAAAGCTGCAACACTAATAATGCATGTTGGCTTTTGGCTTACTGGGACAATTACAAAACAGATCCATGAGTAATGTCCCTGCTATGACAAGTCAGAATACTGTGATGAAAGTCTGCTCTGCAGTCACCTGAGCCTCATCTGCCAGCACACCTGCCTCTCATTCCTCTTAAGTAGTAATGAGCTGTCAGCTGTATTACCACAGCCTCAGCCTGTCTTCTTGTTTGCCTCTCTTTTATTATTTGCATGCACTGCATGCATTTAACTTCATGGTCTCTGCCCTTATAAAAAACAGAGAGAAGATACAGTATTCATTCTGTCTAGAATTTGAATCATTGATCCTCTGAATGTCAAAATTACAGGTGTACTTACCTGACATATTCATGGGCAGGCATTGATTTGTTTATTGTTACTTTAAAGTTGTTGTAATCAATCATTTGTTTTAAAAAATGCATGAAATGATAGTGTGAAAACACTTTAGAGTTCCTATGGGTGGAAATATGTGCCACTACACACTGAATTAGAATTATTTATATTTGAATTTGATCTGCTCACTTTAAATAAATTAAATAATTAAATTCTTAAAGGTACAATCAGTCATTTTTTAATAGAAAAGAGTTCATTTAATAGAAAAAAAGAATGTTGTTCTCATAAATATACATTGATTAGTGTGTAATTATGTATTCTAACAGAGTGATGCGTTCTCATAAACTTAGAATTAATCAATTAAAAATACATAGGAGCGGGAGCCAGTTTCTGGAAGCCGCCATGTTGCCCTGCCATCTTTAATACAGTGGCCAAGATGGACATCGCTGTTCCACCTAATTGCATTTTATGTATGTGGCTAGAGACTGGCCACATACGTAGTACATGAAGTCGTAGGCGTTTGCCCCACCTTTGCTTTTCCTGCTATAACAAATCAAAATAATCATGAAAGAGGGCTATTTTTTCACCATAGCCTTAAATTTTACTGTTCTGACTCACTCACTCACTCCCTCTCACTTTGTGTCATTTTTGGATGTAGCAAGCAGCTGTTTTTTAAATGCTCCAAAAAATAACTACTGTACAGTATCTACTCAGCACCAGATGGACAAATCAGGTTAGGGACTAACTGTTAAACCCTTTAAGACTACCCCTGTAGTCCAATAGTGTCAGAATCACTCTAAACATATTTCATTTCCAGTGTGAAACTGTAGGGACTAGTTATTCTGAGAGCCCTCGGCAGCTGGACAGACATTTCTCTCAGGATCTAGAAAAGAGACAAGAAAGTAAAAATACTGGACTTCATTAGGTAGTAGTTGTTGCAGGTGTGAAATGTGTTCAGATGCAACAAGAATCTTTTATTGTGAATTTGACAACTGTCCAGTTTGTGGTGTAGAATTATTTTTCTACACCACAAACATCAGGCATACAGTAGTATAGGCTTTGTAGGTATGTTCATACACAGTGAACATGTCTCCCATGTGATGTCTATTTGTTTACACAGTGTGTATGTGTCGGCTCAGACTATCTAATCTCAAAACTCACCATGAACTCCAGCTCATTGTTTCATTTTCTTCCAGGCCCCTCTCCTTTTTTCCCTGTCTGTAAATGTAGTGGGTGGAGACATTAACGCCCACCCACATCTGTCCACTATTTTAGTGTGTAATCACAAATTCTCTGGAAAGCTGTGGCTTACTTTCAAATTAGTTTATAGGCATGCTAGATAAGCAATTTGAGCAACAAGATGATGAGAAAAATTCTGAATTAAAAAAACATTATATGCCAAAATACACTTAGTTTTCATCAACAGTAACACAAACAGAGACTCAGATTGGGGATAACTTGCAACAGTTACAGGAAACCAGTAGGAATTAGACTGAATGTGCCCTTTAAACTACTTGTTTCTGTGGTCATGGTGTAATTTTTATCAGTTTAGTCATCTAGTGTCTAAAATGAAGTCGGTGAGAATCTGTGCTAAACATGGTGTACGCTTCACCTCAATCTTTGCTGTCTAACTTGTCTGATAACTTTGAGGAGAACACTGGAAAAAGCACGTGTCCCTCCTTAGTGTATAAGATCATCTGTAGAATAAAAGGATGGTTGAAGTCTTTGGATCAGATAATGAGATAATGTTTTTTTGTGGCTTTTGTTTCCCATAGCAGGAATGTTGTTTACAGGGATTGGGCAGTGTCTCAGGAATGCAGGCTGTGTTCTGAGGAAATGATTATTGTCTCCAGAGGGAACTTCTATCGGCTGACTGCAAACCCAGAGGGGAAAGGTTGACAGGGAGAGACTTTAGTAGCACATTCAAAAGTTTCCTAGGAACAGGAATTAATCTCAGTCTCTCAGTCTCAATCTCAGATTTAATTATATCCCCATTATTAGGGGATGTAATGTTCTATCCTTGAAACTGAAAACAAAGACCAGTGACAGCCAAGTGAATGGTGCCATCTTCCAATAAGAGAAGAGAAGGGTTTGTTTATTCAAAAGAAAAAAAAACAAAAACAAAAAAGTTGATTATTTGCTGTTCTGCCCATAATGAGATATAGATTTCTAAATTGGTGGCTGGGTTTTTTAGCTTCTTTGATGGAAACACATAATTCTCATTAACCTGCCGTTGAGTCAGAGCAGATTGTGGATAGACGAGAGCAGCGGCTGGTTAACCCGTTTTTTCCTTCGTATCATTGTTGTGGAGTGCAGAGAAGAATAAGTGGACAGAAAATCACTGTTAATGAGCAGCACTGATTTCAATTTTCTGTGTAGCTCATTAGGTAGTGCAAAATACAATGCCTAAAATGCCTAAAATGCCTGAATGGCTTGTTGCCTTTTATTGAGGTCAGTTTTAATGTTGTAATTCCTTCCAAATTTATGTTTGGGTGGTGTTATTGTGCTTTTAGTATTTTGTTTGCCACTGAATCAAACTTATAATACTCTTAAAATAATCGTTTCTAGTTTTGTGACTGTTACATCTTTATTTGGTATACTGCACACTAAAGAGTATTTAAAAGACACACAGCTGTTAAAAACTTTACAGGCTGTGATTAAAGTACCTCTTGGCTCACAAAGGGTGAAGGCTGAACACAACAGTTCCCTATTGCAGTGATTCTCAAACCTTCTTCAGTAAAGTTACCCTTTTGAAATATTTTTCAGTACAAATGTTAGAATAAACTGTCTTTGTACAACGCAGAACTGTAGCACCAGTGTCTGATTTAATAAAACACAAATACATCCATCCATTTTCTTCTGCTTATCCAATTCAGGGGCACTGGAGCCTTTTCCAGCTGTCATAGGAAGAGAGGTGAGGTAGACCCTGGACAGGACGCCAGTCTGTCACAGGGCTAACACAGAAAGACAATTATTCATACTCACATTCATTCATACCTATGGCCAAATTGGCCATAGGTATGAATGGATGAGTGTGTGGTTGTTTGTATGTTTATTTATTGTGTGTTTGAATAAATGTTATGTTAGTTATAGCTCCAAAGTTAAGAGGTTGTTAGTAGGTAAGTTAAAACATTTTACAATGTCTAGTCAACGTTAAATTCTTTTAAACTACCAGAAAAGGAATAAAGATAGCACGCATTAATATTTGTAGTATTAGAAATAAGTTAAATGTAATTACAGAAATACTGCTATCAGAAAATATACATATCTTAGCAATATCAGAGACTAATCTTGATTCTACATTTGAGGATGCAGAATTAACGGTACAAGGGTACAGGATTTTCAGAAAGGACAGAAATGTACATGGTGGTGGGATTGCACTATATATTCAGAAGCATATACCAGTAATATATAAGCATATACCAGCAACAGTGAGCCAATCAAATTTCACAGTGGGCAGTGCCACTTCAGGCCCTCTCTTTAGCCCTGCCCCTGGATTTGATTGACAAAGATTCTAAAGTCAACTTAACTGGACTCAATTAAAACCAAAGACTGCATTAGGAAACTACATGGCCAAGATTGAGTCAAGAAGACACCCACAAAACAGTAACAAGTCCAAGATAACCAACAAACTTTTTTAAGACACTTCTACTGCTGCTTCTATTTTACTATGACAAACTACTGTTTCCACTGATATGCTCCTCTTGCTTGAAGTCTAATTGCCAAACATCAGTTACGCTCTCTGTCAGTAAATGACTGTTGCATATTACACATGAATTTTGAATAACAGCCCAAATTCCAAAATTGAGCTAAGGCAAATGCCTGGTATAGGTTTTAAAATGACAAATGAACGATGGTGAAAGGTTAAAACAGATACAGAAGTGCTCAAATTAGAACTACCATCACTGCAGTTTCCATGTGATGACACAGCAGTCCTCTGTCTATATTTTGTTTGAATTAGAGACAGCAGTCTGGATACAACAGCAGCTATTTGTGTGCTGGCAGAATTGTTTACATGCCCTGTATTATTTTGTCTTTATTTTCCCAGCAGGTCCTGCAATTTCCTCACCTACCTCAAGCCTGACTCACTTGCTATCTAATGATCTTTGGATTTTGCAATCTCTTCACGTCTTGAGAAATAAGTCTTTGCCATGTGACGTGCTTAAAACATGTGTTACTTGTCTGGGCCTGTGGCAAGGAAAAGGTTCTTATCATTTTGAAGCAAGCCAAAGCAGCACACACAAGCATGTGTATTCATGGCCCAATTAAACATCTGTAGATTAGCAGGATTAATCTATGACATTTTTTCCTCCCAGCTACAAATTAAAGCAAATAGGTGTTACAGAGTGTGTAAAGTACTGCATTTTCTCAGCTGTTAAAATGCAGCTTAATGTGACAGCTCTTAGCAATGAGTATTTACTACACGTGTCTTTCAAAAGCCAAAACCCAGTCACACCCTGCTTTCTGTTGTCACATTAGCATACATTTACAGACTATGAGTATAGATAAAATATGATGCTGGCTCACATAATTACTTTCTTGTTTGTTGAGTTGCTCCAGGCTATACATCAGTCTGACTTCTTAGATTTCTAGTTTTTCATTTTTGCAAGAGCACTGTTCATGTGTATTACTGCTGAGTGGACTAAAAAGTAAGTCAGATATTAAAACGCCTGTCAGTAAGAAAAGATATTAGATTTCTATGATACAACCTGTCTTTTGGGATACCGCAGATGTCACACAGAGGGTACAGCTGTATTGATTGGTCAGATGGCCTACCAAAAACACACAAAAAAAGGAAGAAAAAAATAAACAAGGGTAAAGGATTTTATTGGGACTTTCCAGAAGAATGTGGAAGCTTTTTGGGTCCAGCCCACTGGAATGTCCTTTTTCAACCAGCCTTCAGCTTAGGCTGTTTTAGCAAGAAGTATTAAAGGAGATTGTTACTTTTATCTATAGGACCAGGAGAGGAAATAGGGGAGCCAATGGAGATGTGACCTTTAATCTCAGAGTGTTGGCATCTTTTGTGTGTGTGTGTGTGTGTGTGTGTGTGTGAGAGAGAGAGAGAGAGAGAGAGAGAAAACTGGAGTTTTAGTTATTCAAGGCCAATGTTCTGTGCAGCAATATGGAGTTGACACAGTAGAGATAAGGACTTCCATTTCTACTGGCTTCACCCTGACTGAGCGAATTTTCACTTGTACTGCAACACACGACATATGTTATAGGTGGCAAGACTACACGTCAAATATGCAGTGCCTACTGGGTAGAATAAAGCGCTTCCACCATCTGAAAAGCATTTTTTCTCATGGTGATCCATCTGGAACCAGTCAGGCAGAAGTCTAGGTCACCCCACCCCCTTATCAGTATTTGAGTGGAGGGCAAGGAGACAGAGGGATGAAGGAGGGCAGCCAAAGAGACATAAAAAGACAAATGTCTAGGCAGAATAGCAGCCAAAGGCAAACAGAGATTTAATATAGAGGTAAAGATTGAGTGTGAGACAGAGCCATACTAAGAACTATACTCACCAGACACTTTAGACCCCCTTTTTCAGTTTTTCATGGCATAGATTCAACAAGGTGCTAGAAACACTTGTTTCTTTTGATTTTGGTCCATATTGACATGATAGCATCACACAGTTGCTGCGGATTTGTCAGCTGTTCATCCATTATGCAAATCTCTGATATCTGGTGACTGTGGATGCCATTGGAGTACAGTGAGCTCACTGTCATGTTCAAAAAAAACAGTTTGAGATGATTTAAATATTGTGACATGGTGTGTTACCCTGCTGTGGAAGCGGCCATCAGAAGGGTACACTGTAGTCATAAAGGGATGAACATTGTCAACAACAATTCACAGGTAGGCAGTGGTGTTTAAGTAATACTATTATTATTAAGGGGCCCAAATCGTGTCAAGAAAATATCCCCCACACCATTCCCTCACCAACACCACCAGCCTGAACTGTTGATACAAGGCAGTTGATTCATGATTTTTTACGCCAAAAATTCTGACCTTACCATGCAAATGTCATAGCAGAAATCAAGTCTCAAGTCTCAGGCAAAGTTTTTCCAATCTTCTATTGACCAATTTTGCTGAGCCCGTGCAAAGGTAGCCTCAGTTTTCTGTTCTTAGCTAACAGGAGTGGCACTCAGTGCAGTCTTCTGCTGCTGTAGCCTGTCTATTTCATTCAACATGTTGTGCATTCACAGATGCTCTTCTGCATACCTTAGTAACAAGTTGTTATTTGAGTTACTGTTGCCTTCCTATCAGCTCAAAGCAGTCTGGCCATTCTCCTCTAACTTTTGACATCAACAAGGCATTTTCGTCCAGAAAACTGCCACCCACTGGATAGTTTTTCTATTTCAGGCCATTCTCTGTAAACCTTTGAGATGGTTGTGTGGGAGAATTCCAGTAGATCAGCAGTTTCTACCAGCCAGTCTGGCACCAAAAATCATGCCACATTACTTAAATCACCTTTCTTCACCATTTTGATGCTCATTTTGAACTTCAGCAGGTCATCTTGACCATTTCTACATGCCTAAATGCAGTGAGTTGCTGCCATGTGATTGGCTGATTAGATGTTTGTGTTAATGAGCAGTTGAACAGATGTACCTAACAAAGTGGCCGGTGAGTGTATATCATTCAACATCAGTGCGGGTAAACAATGTTTTACCACTATAAAGACCAAGGGACAAAACAAAGGAAGTAGATGCACTTCCCTAAATCCATAAGTGTAATCTAACTGATGCTTCCTCAGTAAAGTATAATGTAGTATTCTAATAAAAGTTACATTAATTGATGAGTTGATTAATAAATATTTGCTAAGTCTGCCATTTATTTTACATCAGTTTTATTTTTACTCCCTAATAAACACAAATATTGTTCAATCCTACTGTTCCATAATAACATAATTAATAAGCCACGATGGCCTTGTGTAAAATCAGTGGAGTGCCCCTTTAAGGTCCTGTTTTTTCTCTTTTATAATGACTCATTCTCAGAATTTCCCAGAAAGCAAGTATTTAAAAAATAATTTCCATATGTTTCAGAAACACTACATTGGCAATGTTTTCATCAGCTTCAAATCCCACCTTCTTCTGCATTCAGCTTACTGTCATCTATAAATGAAACTATTAGCTGACATGTCAAACACTGACTGAATTTAGACAACGAGCTTTGCTGGCTACATCTGTATACTGTTTACTCTATCAGGCTTTGACTCATGGTGAAGAATGGGCATGTTCAAGCTGAGGTAAAACATAGCTCATCATTTGCTGAGAAGCATGGCTCCCCCACGCATGTGTCAGTTTACAGCAGTGTACAAATAAAGTTTCTGGAGCAGTTTTGAACCACCTTGTCAAAGATGTAAGTCCACATTTTAGGTGGCTGTGTGAAAACACTGAAATCCTCAGTAATTCTAAGCTGCCGGGTTCCAGTGTAGGGATTGGGACAACCCTAAAGGGGTCCCAAGATATAAATTTATTTTTAAAAAAATATAATTAAGTATTTCTGTTGTGCAGAGTCTGGCTTTACTGACTTTTTTTGTTCTTGATTTTTGCATTTAAATCAATCAGTCTCAACAGTATTCTGGATTACAGAACTGAATGTGAGCAAACTTATCTCTCTAAAAGTTAAATCGGTAAGCCAGGATTTGCCTCCCAAACAAAAATAAATGCAGTCACAAATCTGCCTTTAATGTTGGCTTTTTGGCCCTGCTGTGATGTTGGCCCCAGCAGCAAGCAGGAGGAGCTGGAGGAGGGATTACCAGACCCACCATGTGTTTTGATTCGACCATCTGTTGCCTTTGTTTCCTTCAGATGCTCGAGGAGGAGGACGCTGTAATCCTCTGCACTGTAGAGGTCAAGTTCATGTCACTGCAGTCAGTTCAAAAGCTAAAAAAGCATCCTGTCTGGTCATTCACAAAAGCAATAACATCATCAGTATATCCATTTTAATGCTTTACATACTGACTACAAACTCCATGGAAACTTACTCCCAAATGACTGGGAACTTTGAGATTAAAAACCCATGTGTGATATATGTTTGCAGTCCAACAGTTGATGCTGCTGGAACCTAAACACATTAGTTGCTGTGCTCTGGAGCTCAGACTGATTTTTCATTAAGGGAAACAAATGAGAACTCTGGGTATGCTGTGTCCTCTGAGGTATGCTGTCGATGGGTCTGGAGGAGCAGTTTTCTTCCCCAAACTCTGCAGGCTGAAACCTTTCCTTCACTCAGCATCTCCTTTTTTTTTTCCTCTTTTTTTTATAGACATCTGCTGGCACTTTGGGCCATAACGTTTTTACCATGTGCCCCTGCAGCAGCACTGTGGACATTAAAGAGGTCGAAGCTTTTCCCTTTAGATGAGCCAAGCGAGTTGCTTTAGGATCTTAAAAGAAAGAAAAAAAAACTTATGAGCTGTTATTTAAAGGTGACTTGATTCCAAAGCATGATGAGACCCGTAGAAACAGGTATGTGAAAACGGGAAGACTGCTCTGCTTCCAGCCATTTTGTGATTTTTATGATACAGCTTCCATTTTTTTTTTTTGCACCAAGCTGGATCTGTTTCAACAACTGTTTCCTTCTCCTGGAAAAGAGGTGGTTAGCTCATCCAGGCTTCAGCTGCGTCTGACGGAAAAAGCCTCAAAGAAAGCAAAGTTGACTTGTTTTCATCTCCCCTCCACTTCCTCACTCACACAAATTGAGTTGCTGCAGAGAAGTGCACTGTTAGCATTACTTTGGCAATACCTCAAGGGTTTGGAACTTTTTCCTCGGTGTCATTTTACTGCCATTGAGGCCTTTTTGGTTCACTAATACTCTGCGGTAACCATCATAGAAGAGTGTGCAAGACACACTTAATTGGTCTGAAAATACTTTACTTTCATGACTCGAATTAGTGCAGTGATTAATGCCTCACATTGAGATTTTCATCCTTCTGTCAGTCTTGGGTTTCTGAGTGAACTTGATGATGTCTCCTCCTGGTACGTAGCATGAAGGTGACATCATCCTGCCACTCCAGTTGCATACCAAAAACGTGAAAGAGCCTGAAACATTAGCCTCCGAGCCATGCACTGGGTTCAACATCTGGATTTTTTTGTGCAATAAGCTAATTATTTGTTCTTGACAGCCAGTGTTGTAACTGTGATCTGTTAGCATCACTCTACAGGACGCCATCGTAATGGAGCTTAAAGGTTACAAAGTAGTATCATTTAGACACCTGCTGTTGGGGTTAAAACAGAAGAGGGAGCTCAAGATTATTAAGATGAATGCCAACAACTCATTCACTTTAACAACAGAGCATGTTGATTTGAGCAATCCGAATGAAATGTTTGCTTCCGAAACATCTGGAACAAATTAAAGAGAAAAGCCTGGGTTTCACTTGAACATATTGTAATACTTCTTTAGGCAATAGTTTGGCATTTATATTGTCTCCAAGAATCAACTCAGCGGGACAGCCTCAGTCTTTTAAGGAAACTTTCCATAAAATGTTCATCAGAATGTGTGTAAATGCAAAGTATTAAGGGGATCCCCACAGTAAGTAGGATTTACCTTCAGTAGTTGTGGAGATATTTAAGTCAGGAGCCACAGTGTTACTGTAAAAGGTTCCCTACTTCAACCCCAGCCTTCCACATGGTTAGGCAGGATGTCCATATATTTGTTTGAGTCTTATTTATTTTGTTATAATGTCACTGTCTACGTATGTTTATACAAACTGGAAAATTGGGATAACAGCTCCCGGCAGTCCTTGTTTTGGTTACGTTCAGGGAAAACTGTTTGCATGTGTCATCACATCCTGTTATCGTCAATATCCTGACGCAGTGAGTAGAGACATAAAAAAACAGTAAGAATCTCTTGTTGCATGCTCAATAATCCAGGTAAAAGAATCCCAAAAAGCTGAATCTGTTCATCTTGGCATGACCATTGATCAATGGTCATGACAATTTGCATACTAATGATCATGAAACTGACCTTATGGCCCATTGTTAGTCAGTGGTGTTAGTTTCGGTCATTATGCAAATGTACTGTTTATAAGGTTGGGGAAGCCTGCAGTCAGCTGAGACTGAAGAAGTCACTTGGATAAGTTGACGAAACGTTTCTCCCACTAAAAACGCCACGTCCAGATGAACAGATTCAGCTTTCTGGGAAACAGTAAGAATATGACACCACCAATAAAGGCTCTCCAGATATAGTGAATGCAGGCTTCAGTTATCAGTTTCTTTGAAATGTGGGTCATTGTGAAAAAATAAAAACACAATAACTTAGTAGCGGAGAAAAATATGTGCATGCTAACAGAACAATGCTAGTGCAGGGAATGATTTCTCAATGATATTATAAGGATGACAAAAACAGAGAGTGATTACCATCATTACTTTTTATTAAGATTTAAGATTTATATGTCCTCTTCCCTTTAATCAAGTGACAAATTCCTTACTGAAAATCACCATCTGTTATTTCAGAGTGAGAAGCTAAAGTACAGAGCTCCTGCAACTCACAAAGTCACACATCCATATTAAGTAACAGTCATCTGTGTGAAATGCCAGCCATTTAACTTATCATGCAGCTTTGGATCATAAGAGGTCTTCTTTTTCACCTTGCATGTCTTTCTTTTGCCCAAATTCTGTCTCAACCTTTGGTGTCCATGATCATTTCTTTATGGAATGTTTCTCCTTTTCTTTTTTTCTTTTTTTTTTTTGGTCTTTCCAAACATTTAAAACAGATTGAATAAGAAAACCAAAGAGAATATATAATTTCACAACAAAACCGAGTGGCCAAGTAGAAAATAACACACATCTTTGGTCTGTGATGAGTGTAGATTCTGACAGAAATTTGAAAAAAAAAAGACAATTTATGTATGAAAAGCAAAGGTTTGTTCAAAAATAAACAAGAACAGGCAGTTAAAGGCTGCAGATGTGGACTGAAAAGTACCAGTATCTGAGTCACACACAAACACAAACAGAGCATTTGCTTGCTGGGAAACCTGCATGCTGAATCAGCATGTTTTTGTTACAGGACACTCATAGTAAAGTTCTAAAAGACTGAAATTTGCAGCAGAGATTTTTACAAAAATTAATTCATTCCACTTTTCACCCACACCCAAACACACCACCGATAGATCAACCCTTCTTCACTCCTAATGCAGAATCAGTGTCACACAATTGACTCTGGAAATTCTTTGAGATGTTTGTCAGGCTTACGAAAACATTCCCTTGAGGTAATGCTAAAGATAGTCTTGTCTAAACTGAAAGTTGCCATGAAAAGTTTCTCTTGTTAAACTAGAGTAATGTGACTTGAACAACTCCTCTTACTCAGGTAGCGAAAAGTGAACCTCAAACCCTCACAGCCACTCAATTGTCACTGTTAAAGTAATAGTTTTACATTTGGAAAATAATAGAAACACGTGATTTGATTTGTAAGTCGGATGAGAGGATCAGTGCCACTCTCTAGTCAGTCAGTTACATATGAAGCTACAGCTGGCAGCTGGTTTAGTTTAGCATAAAGACTGGAAAAGGAGGAAAACAGCTAGCCTGGCTATGACTAAAGAAAAGAAAATCTGCCAGCACCTCAAAATGTCTAATTAGCACATTGCCTCTGGTTTGTTTAATAGGTATAAAAACAAGGGTTAAGCACAAGTTGCAGTTTTACAGGAGGCAATGTGATGCACAATTTATTCACAAGACAAGAGGCAATCACAAAACCGCTAATAAAACCAGAAATTATAGTTTTTCCCAATGGACAGAGCTAGGCTACCTGATTGTCTGTGAGTGCAGATGCCCCACCCACCTGCTGTTCAAATCTTGTTCGTGAGGGGTAATCAATCAGAAGAAAGCTGGCTTAGGGGGAGGGGAGCTAAAACTGAATATTTCATAACTGAGGAAATGCAATAAGGCCTGGTGTGCTTTCAATCTTCTCATGGCAAGGAAGTAAATTATTGCATATCTTTACTATAGCTACTGGACAGAGACTATCTAAACTATATAAAGTATGTTTATTGTCCATTCAGTGTTTTGAAATGCTTAATACAAACACAAAACTCTGGTAATACAATAGGAGGAATCTGGTCTTGCTTTAATTACATGATTAGGAGTTGATGTTTGCCTCACACAATCCGTTAATCCGTTTCAACTATCTGAACACTTTTCATATGAAACTTATAGATACACCTGCTGCTACAAATAAAGATACACATTTTTTTATGTCCATCATGGACAAGGGAATTGATCTGCACAGCATTACATTCCTTAACGCACACAACACAAACACACCCATGACTATGACCAAAAAGTATAAAAAAAAAAAAAAACATGTGCAAACTTGTCTCGTAACTGAGCTCATTCCAACAATTCGCCCTGTAAAATACAAGCCACACTACAGATGACAGACAATGGTCCCCTTAAAACTACTCCATCAGATCCTTAAAGGCACAAACTTCGTGGAAAAAAAAAAAAACAGGACTCACTAAATTACATGGTATCAGTGTGCTTTTCACATGGTGCAAAGTTTAGACAGCCATTTGTAATTTTTAGTAACCAACGTGAAGTACAAAATGCCTCAGCGAGATGAGCAATCGACAAGGCAAATTCCACTTTAGTGTACAGTGCGCTTCTTTGGCCAGAAAGTACTGCTGAGCAAAATCTTGAATATTTAATGACACTTGTTTAATAAACCAGAACAATGTGTTTTAAACAATTTACATTGGATGTGACTTGAATCACTGGTGAAGCCACAGTACACAATGTTCAAGAGAAAGGGACAATTTTAAAAACAGAACCCGTTTCTATCAACTATAGATCCACTATGAATCTGAAATCTATGCTCTTATTTTAATGTTACCAACACCTTAAATTATGTCAAATAAGCAATATGCTGTGTGCTGTGTATTTCAGAAATAAAAGATACAGTAGGTCTTTAAAAAAAAACACAAAAAAAACAAGAACTTTGAATCCATCAAAGTGAAAGACTGACTGGCTTTGTATGTCTTTCCAGTAACTAATGCTTCATTCATCAAGTCTTTATTTAATTGACTCTTGATAAAAGAGTCAAGACTTAGAATCTTCCTTTCCTTCTTTTCTCTGTGTGTACGTGTGTGTATTTCCTTTTTTTCTTGGCATCTTGACCCAGAAAGCAGTTTGGTGTCTTTACAGGCAGTCGTACATGCGCAGGGTGCGCTCCAGTTGCTGGACAACACGCTGGTAAAAGGCTATCTGCTCCCTGAGGTAGGCCTGCATCATGTCTTTGAAGTCCACTTCTCGCCGCTGATGGAAGTGGCTCATTTCTGCTTGGAGGGCAAACCCCACAGTCCGGCAGCGTTTCCTAATGCCATCAGCCTCATCCTGGTCCATTTTCCCTTCGTCACTCATCCGCTGGCTCTCCTTCACCTTGGCAAAGGCGCCTGTGTCAAGAAAAAAGTTACACAAATGAAATTTTTTATCAGTTGTGTTATTGCACAAGCAGTAGGCAGGGTAGAAGCCAAATGCAACACCAGAAGTTAAAGGTCCAGTTCACACAAATGGCAATAGGTTCTCGTTTACCTCTGTGGCGTGTGGTAATGCACATTTGTTTTGGTTTTACTTGCCGAGCTTCTGAGCTTGTGTTTCTCATTCATAGAAAGTAGCTGGTAGCCATGCAAAATGGCACAAAAAACTCAAATGCAATGTGTCCACTATAAACATTGAGCTCTGGTTGCTCTGGAGAGTCCACAGAATACACTGTTGTTTCTTAGGGACCGCTTTCTAGTTCTAGCTGAAACCACTGGAAGTGCTGGTAGGATAACAAAGAGGAAAAATGACTCGATTAAAACATGTAACAGATTTCCCAGTACCTCCACTGTATTTGGGTGGATGCAGAAATCTAAAATGATAAACCAGGGAAAAAAAAAAAAACATTACTGCATGCCACTTTTTTCCTAATTTGCTACATCTAATCCTTTAATGCCAACCCCTTTCACTTTCCACTGAAAAGTGTCTGAGTATTTTTTTTTTAAACAAAAAAAAAAAAAAACCCCAAAAAAACATATGCTGTAATAAAAGATAAATATAGCACAGAAACAGTCACAGACTGTTATTACTCTTTGGGTTGGTCTCCATTATAGTACGGTATGCTATATGCCATGTTGACTTTAATATCTCAAGATACACATTGTAACCTTCTCCCCAGACATTAACTACTGTAAGCTGTATACTTTATAGGTAGAGTAGTGAAGAAACCACACAATCACTTCTTGTTTCACTGCATACCAAATGTCTAGTTTCAGTGTGTAGAGAACTAGTTGAGACCGCATTCACCCAGACTGCTATGAAGTCACTTTCCAAGTGCAGAACATGGCAGTCCAATGGCATGCTGCCATGCTGCATTTCCCATCAGATCATTTGTCTCTAAAAGTCTAAGCTTGAAATCAGGAAGCAGACACATTTAAACAGAGGCTGTGTAAATCTAGTTAGCAGGACTAGTCTGGACAAGCTAGGTGTGCTGCTTTGTAAGTACTTGCCTGAGTCTTATCTATTAACTGTAAATGTGAGGTCATGCTACACAGCATTTCATATGAAACTCTTGGCAGAAGTGTGGGAAAGCATGAATAGCAGTGGGAGCTGGTTCCAGCAGAAAAGGCATGTGGACTACAGTCTGTAGCTCTGACCTACATTTATGTATTCTGTTTTCCACATGAGAGGAGAATGTGCAGCACAAGAAAGCATGTCTGTGGGATATAAAGGAAAGGCACTCATGGCTGTGTGTGTGGAGATTGAAATCATGCAGAATCCCACAACAAAGACAGCTTGATGTGCTCTTCCTTGCAGCTAAATCTGACTTTATCCAAAACTATATACTAAAATGCTGCTGCTTAACTTTCCAAAAAAAAAAAAAAAACAATTCCTCTCTTAAAATTCTTGGCTCAGCTGATGTAAAATCTCACCACAAAGAAGCTCTTGCTTACAGCTAAACACGAGACTATTAAAGCCACAAAATTCACGAACAAAAAGAAAGAAAAAAAAGTGCCAGATTAAAAGTAAAACTGAACTGGTCTATAAACCAATTCCTCTTTTTCACTGTAGGTTTTACAAATGCTCATTGATACACAACCAGTGGTCTGGAAAGTTGCTAGATTTGTTTATCTTGCCTAACCAGATGAGCTACCGCAGTGTTTCACATGTGACAGATTAATGGGTGTGTACTGGGTAGATATTAGAACTCCACAGGGGGAGAAAGGCTGGAGCAAGTGAAAAAAAGAAGAAGAAAACAAAATGAAATGGAACTGAAGACAAGAAAACTTTCTTTTTCTAGTACAGCTTGGCAGATATTTCAAATTTAAATGTTAATTTTTACACCATATCCTTTTTTTTTTTTTAAGTTAAGCAGCATAAAGCCATTCTTCTTTATATTATAATTTCTTAAATCAAGAGGAAGTGGATCCAGATGAGCAGAAGGAGTTGGATGGATAGAATAACTAGTAGAATATGATTAATTCATGTGAGTTCATTTAAGCGATTAGATGGTTGCCTTCCTAGCTATTGTAGCAGTACTTCCAACAGGTCTGATGGTGATGACAGAATCTCCACAAGGATTATACAATCTCCTGCTATAGTCCACTGTTGCTATCCTGCCACTTTTATTGTCTAAGTGCATCTGTCTAAGTTAAGTATAACATAATTGATTATGCCGTCAGACTTTTGCAAACTAGTGCATTTTAGGACTTTTTGATATGTGCAGCTACACATTTAAGGTTTAGAAGAGAAAATGAGTGAAGACAGTTGAGATAACAGTGACCAAACCCTGTCTCCAACTGAACTCAGACATCTGCTAAGTTCCTCATTCCCACAGCCCTCTCTTAGCCTGGGGTCACTGCAGGGCAAATTCAGGAAAAGCACATCTTCACTAACTCTGCATCTATCTTCTTTCTGTTTGTCATTAACATAAAATTTGACAACAGAAAGATACTTGTGCGTGTTTACAGCATGCATTGGTTTTGTACTATTAATGTTGAGGACAATTCACTATTACTGTGTCCTTATTAAGCACTGTCACTGTTATTTTTCTCCAGAGACTGCAGATTTCTTTGCAATCCAGACATTAAAACAGCACTTTTGAGGCAAGTGTATCTAATTTGAACTCTGTCTCATCTGAGACCATGGATTCCAGTCACAGTTAATTAAATCAGTGCTCCTGTTTAATCCTTAAGTGTAGTCATCTTTAGTAGAGCCTCTTCAGATGTGGCTAGTTTGTATAAATCTGATGACACCTGCAAGGTTAGTGCATTTGACCAACATACTATAACATAGGCTGATACACTAATCAGCTTGTCTGGGAAGCTATAAATGTAGAAAAATGGCCACTTTATAGCCAACTAAACTTTAAGTTAATAGTTTTTTTACTATGAACTAACAATCAAATTATAATTACATTTAGTAACTGGTTATTTGTTGTTTGTAAACCATCTATGAACATTATGTGGATGGTTATAAAGTTGCAAGAGATGCTTAAAAATCTTTGTAAATGAATCATAAATGTCTAATGCATCTATAAATATCTGAACGCTGTTAATAAAATTCTAACAGGTGCTTATAACAGGCATTTTAAAGAAAGCACAAGAAGCCAGGTGGGCTGACAGTGGCTTAAAATTACACTAAAATGAACCAGAAAACTGTGGTTTGTTTCCTATGTTACTCACTGTTTAGATTTTTTACTCACTCATTGGTTAGGTTTAGGCACCAAAACAACTTGGTTTGGTTAAGGAAAAGATTTTGGTTTGGGATAAAATACAAGTAGGAAGTAGGGATGTAGCAATCCGATATCTGGATCAGATATTGGTCCAATAATGACCCAAAATGCTGGATCTGATACGGGTGACAATGAGCTGATCCATAGTCTGATCCATTCGCTTCATTTCAATGTTGTTCTGTGTTTACTTCACCATGCCACAGCAACAGCCTCAGTATTGGGAGATACCCACAGCCACGGTATCGCTATTGGATTGAAACTGGAAAAAGCTGTGTTGGTGTATCACTAGTTAGGAGCGAGGTCATTCTTACTACAGTCGCAACATGTGTCACAGGAACAATGCTAAAAGATAACTTATACCTCATCATCTTTGACTGAACAACAGGGATGGCCATGGAGCCCATCCCAGCTGTCATAGGGCAAAAGGCAGGGTACACCCTGGACAGGTTGTCAGTCTATTGCAGGGCTAACATGTAAAGACAAACAACCATTCACACTCACATTCAGACCAATGGCCAATTTAGAATCACCAGTCAAACTAACATGCATGTCTTTGGACTGTGGGAGGAAGCCAGAGTGCCTGGAGAGAACCTACCTAGATATGCAAACTCCACACAGAAAAGTGCCAGCCAGTGAATTCAAACCCAAGACCTTCTTTCTGTGAGGTGACAATACTAACCATTGCACTACCCTCCCACCCATGGTGGATGGCCATGATTTTCAAATATCTGAATAGTCACTAAGTCACTCAGTAAAAAACTGAAAAAAAAGACCTGGTAGGATGTAATGTGCCACTACCACCAGAAGTTGATGGTTAATGATGGTTACCTACAACCACCAATAAACAACAGCAACAGAAGAAGAATGTTGAATAAAGTGCTACCAGGGATCTGACCAGTAAAGCATATGAGATTAGATGCTACTGTACAAGCAGGAGAAACATATAAAGCCAAAGAGGGCTACAGCCATCAAAATAAATGAAAACAAAGTCCAGTGTAGACTGGACAGATAAAACTAGCCAGTCACAGGTCTGCCATAACTATGCACAGTCACTGGAGAGCAGTCTGGGATGGAGTGTGATCTTTGAAGAATAGTGGAATAGCTTCCAGTGAAAATCAAATAGTATTTTTGCTTGAATACCCATGCCTACTAAAAGGCAGTATTTGACCCCCTGTAAATGCAAAGTGGTTCAATAATCACTAATGAAACCTCTCTTATCAACTACGATAACATATATACAGTAATACAATATATAATTCATGCTGGTGTTGTGAACACTTTCCAACAATAATTAGCTTTTTTTCTACTGGCAATAACTAAAATTAACCTGTTATTATAAAATCAACACTTCCTCAAAAACCATTAAAAGTAAGGTTAAATGTGATCTCGTCTTCTTAAAGAAATGCTTCACAGTTCTCTAGAGGTGTGTGTGTGTGTGTGTGTGTGTGTGTGCGTGTGTGTGTGTGAGAGAGAGAGAGGAGTTAAACTGTACTGCTAATATATGAAAGCGCAGCCTCCAGTATGTAATGACATCACTACTGCAATGCAAACCACAAAACACACAACACCCCCATTTTTCCTTTAGGCCATGGAATGGGCAAATTACTCTCCCTCTAAAAAGAAAAAGGAAAAATATCTTGCAGGTGACGACATGACATTTTAAAATCCATAATAATGTGCTGTAGTCACTAAACCAACTGACTGAAACAGCCACTTCTTGTATAACACTTTACACATTACTAGAGTAGCAGTCTATAACCCTTAAATGTTTAAATACTGACTAGAAAACCATCCTGAATCTGCAAAATCAAAATGAATCATCAGTGAACAGTAAAACAAACAAATCTGGAAATTTGCTTCATAGATTTCAAACACCAGAAGGACTAACGTGACTGAGTAAGATTAGTCGATGTTATTTATGCTGGACAGATTAGTAAACAGAAATATTTCTTAACTGAGGACAAGTGAGGCTTGTCGCCACACTGACCATTAGTAATGGGCTCTGTGTGTGTGTGTGTGTGTGTGTGTGTGTGTGTGTGTGTGTATAAAAGGGCTGACGTCTGTGTCAAGCACCACAGTGAACTGGTGAGATATTTGTTCTTTGTTGGTCTCTCAAGTTTGAGAATGCAAACAGCAAAAAACAAAGGTTTTAAATTTTCAGTGCGGAACTCGTGTCTCCCCCTTCTGACAGTAAGAATAATTACTGTCATCGCATGCTTATGATGAGGAAAAACCAAAGACATTATAAAAGAAGGATGTGGCCACCATGATGCCACCCATCGTTTGTGAAGTCCTGTCATGAAGCCTTGAGCTGAGCGTTTTTCGTGGTCACCATCCTGGTGTTTTGAAACCAGATGTGACAAGTGAGGGATGGCTCTAACTATGAAACGACACATATATCCAGGACAATCCTCCTTAGTGACTCTTTGAATGATACAATTTACAAAATTGACTTCTTTTTTTTTGTTTGTTTAAGTCAACCTGAAACTAGTGACTGAGCTGATAAAGTCATCAGGATATTCCCAGAAAGCTGAATCTGTTCATCTGGACGTAGCGTTTTCAGTGAGATAGTGACGAAACGTTTCTCCCACTGAAAATGCTACGTCCAGATGAACAGATTCAGCTTTCTGGGATCATCAGAAATATTTAAGTGTGACAAATAAATGAAAACTCATCACAATGCATGGAGGTCTCCACCAGAAGTCCAGCACCCTGAGGCTCGATGAAAAAAGGAAAGAGGGAGGGCGGGGATTAGTGAGTGTCAGAGCCACAATTCAGGATAAAACACGAAGCATCTGCAAATACATCAGGAAGATGGTCCCCCGAGATAAGCTGCTTCAAGAATGCCTCAGGCAGCTGAAGACAGACGATGAGGAACAGGAGAAGGAACTGTCATGGACGACCAAGTCCTTTTGCATGGTATTTACCATCGACAGATAGAGGAAGTGGCTGACATCAAGAAATCCTACCAGTGGCTAGAAAAGGCTGGATTAAAGGACAGCACAGAGATCTTCTTCTCATCTGATCATGGCAGCACATAAACAGGCCCTAAGCAGCAGATTCATAGAGGCAGGAGTCTACCACAGCCGACAGGACCCAAGTTGCAGACTGTACAAAGGTACCCCGGAGACTATCCAACACACAGTAGCAGGATGTAAGCAGTGCAAGCTGGGACAGCGTACATTGAGAGGCACAACCAAGTGGCTGGGATAGTGTACAAGAACATATGTGCTGCATATGGACTAGAAGTCCCCAAGTCCCGATGGGAGACACCACCAAAGGTGGTTGAGAACAACAGGGCTAAGGTCCTGTGGGACTTCTAGTTCCAGACTGACAAGCAGCTTCTGGCCAACAAACCAGACATAGTAGTGGTTGACAAGGAGCAGAAGACTGCAGTTATGATAGATGTGACAATCCCAGCGGACAGCAACATCAGTAAGGAGGAGGACGAGAAAACAGAAGTACCAGGGGCTGAAGGAGTAACTGGAGCAGATATGGAAGGTAAAGTCCAAAGTGGTCCCAGTGGTAATAGAAGCATTAGGAGCTGTAATCCCCAAACTGGAAGAGTGGCTCCAGCAACAACATCCGAGGTCTCTGTCCAGAAGAGCGCAGTCCTAGGAACAGCTAAGATCCCTCAAACTCCCAGGTCTCTGGTAGAAGATCTGAGCTTGAGGAAATCAACATATTTACAAGTTATGGGCTTATAGCATTACTTCAGAAGAATCTGCAACATTCAGTGGTGTAAGCACCTTCCTGAAAGTTTCAAAACCAGAGATTACTACCCCTGAGAAGACACACTGGGATATAAAACAAAATTTATGTAGACCTAAATAGGGGAACTGAATTCATGAGAAATTTCCTGTTTCCTGAGGAAGTTCCTCCAATGAAAATGCACTTTGTCCAATAGTTTTGCATTACTATCTGCAAAGTAGTTTATCTTCCCCTTTAGACATAAGAAGATTGCTATGTCTTGAGAAGATAGTCTTCCACAAGTGAACAAACTTAGAAAGGGTACGCTTAGGATTCTCTGCATCATAACAGAGGAAGCAACTAAAGCAAAACTAAAGCAAGTCAAGCTGCATTTGGCTTAGGTCTTCTTGACTTTTCACAGATTTTAAATGGACCTTTTCCTATAGATCACATCCTAAGACAGTATTTTGTGACACGTTAACAATTTATCTTCTTTATCAATAGATAGCTCAATTTCAAGGAATCAGTAGATGAAAATTACTGACACCCCTTTTTACCACTGTCTCAGCTGAGCATAAAGTACAGCACAGTTTATTAACTGGAAGAAGACTATGGCAAAAGGGAGCCACTATTATATTCCACTAAGACTTTTAGAGTCTCTTTCATATTGCATTTCTTTTATAACAGACAACTGTTAGGATTAAAATGATTAAATAAAGTTATTTTTGTGTGATTTAATATACATATTGCTATTGTGCTTATTTAAGAGTTGAACTCCATGTACAGAGGGTCTAAAGCTTCAGTTCAGCGCTATGATTGGATTGAAATATTGAGAATGACATGATTGAGTTGCAGAAAGATTAGCAGCACGCTTACATACAGTTGCTTTTTGCTTATTACATTTTTACTAATTAAAGTTTAATAAATAACTTGGTAGAAAATAGTCTTTAAAGAAAACTTAGGCAACATTCTAAAGATTAAGAAAGGTCAGACTTAGTGGATCCACAGGGACCTTCAGTAAGTACATACAGTACAGATAGAAGAATATCTTGGGAGGGTGTTTTTGTTTTTGTCTTTCTTCTAGGGAAAGGAGCAGATGCGAGACGAGGTCAAGGGGGATGTTGAATGGAGTATCGGAGGAGAGCCAATCAAGAAAGGCCAAATCTACACTACGCCAACTTCCCAAGGAGAAGATAGTCATAATAATATTTGTTTTGAATGTAGTATAAAAACTGTGGCATCCATTTTGAGAGCTGTCTCTTTTGTGAAACGGACTGCCCGTTCACATTGAGGTCCAGCGCTGTAAACTTGTAATTTGAACTGCTGAAAAGAATTAAAACTTTTAAAAGACAGTCACTCTCCTGTATTCCTTAAGAAAAGAAAACGAACACGACCCAACATATTGCATGGTAGATCAAAATCTGACGGTACTT
>VUQS01067192.1:0-11472 GCA_015108495.1 Heterochromis multidens | reverse complement strand
CAGGAAATGGTCTGAAAAAGAGAAAATATTCAGTGAGCGGCAGTTCTCTGGGTGAAAATACCTTGTTGATGTCAGAGGTCAAAGGAGAATGGCTAGACTGCTACAAGCTGATAGGTAGGCAACAGTAACTCAAATAACCACTTGTTACAACCAAAGTATGCAGAGGAGCATTTATGAAAGGACAACATGTTGAACCTTGAAGCAGATGGGTTACAGCAGCAGAAGACCACACCGGGTGCCACTCGTGTCAGCTAAGAACAGGAAACAGAGACTATAATTTGCACAGGCTCCCCAAAATTGGACAATAGAAGATTGGAAAAATGTTCCCTGGTCTCATGAGTTTTGTTTTCTGATGCCACATTTGGATGGTAGGGTCAGAATTTGGCTTAAACAACACGAAAGCATGGATCCATCCTGCCTTGGTAGTGGTGGTGTAATGGTGTGGAGGATATTTACTTGTCACACTTTGGGCCCCTTAGTACCAGTTAAACACACCACATCACAAAGCTCAAATCTTGAACATGATAATGAGTTCACGGTACTCAAATGGGATCCACCGTGTCAGTCCAAAAGAGTAACTTTGGGGTGTGGTGGAACGGAAGATTCACATCATTGTATTGTAATATATTGTATTATTTAATATTGGTATCTTAACCTGTTATAAATTTACTTTCTTTCTTTCTTACTGTCCTGGAGCAACTCTGACCACACAATTTCCTCAGGGATTAATAAAGTATTCTGATTCTGATTCTAATGGATGTGCAGCTGACAAATCTGCAGCAACTGTGTGATGCTATCATGTCAATATGGACCAAAATCCCTGAGAAATGTTTCATACTTGATTAGTTTAGCTGTGCTTCTCAAACAGTGAAAACTGTTGTCAAATTGTTCTCTGTTGTTCTTCTGGAGGACTTTAGCAATAATGAGAAAATGACCCTGGTGATATAATATACTACACAGTAAAGTGTTGAGTTTGGAAGAAGTGGGAACTTACCAGTCAGGGTGGGTCTATTAAAAAAGATTAGCTTATGGGAACTGTAGATCCAGTGTTTTTGTAGGATGACTCATTTTACAGAATAAAGCTGTCTCCTGTGATTCCACTAAATTTATGGAAATAGAATACAATGTTGCTGCGGTACCTGTTTAACAAAACTTTTAACTAAGCTTGCTCTACAACAATAGTTAAGTCTCATATAGCTGGATGAGTGGTGAAAATGACACCAACAAAATACTGACTGTTGCAAAGCTACTAAAGAAAAGCTGTGTAAAGCAGCAGCGCTTCACTCAGCCTGTCATGATAGGAGGAGACAGCTCCATGGCTCCATGTGCATGTGTAAGGACGGTGCTTCCTTCTTGTTATGGTTCCTTTGATGATAGTGTGCTGTGGTGACAATATGGCAGCTTCCTGTGTAACTTCACTGTGTGATGACAGTCCACTGTGTGTTCAACGTCAGTGTGAAGTGCTACAATCAGGATATCTTTTGTTGAATAATAGACTCAATGAGTGACCAGTTTACACACAGCAGGTTTTTCCATTTCAGCTCACTCATTATTCTACATAGTCATTTTTCAAATGTTTGTCTTTTGTGGCACATCCATTTATCCACAGAATCCACAGTGTCCACAGTATAGAGGCTCCACCACAGATTTATCTAGAAAAATCAGACAGAAAATGTTTCCCACAGTGATGCCAGAGTCATGCAGAGGAAAGAGAAGAACAGCTGTAAACCTTCTTGAACTTCACACATAGTGGTGTTCTGCGAATCAGAGGATGTTAGGTGGTGTACTCTCATAGTGGTTGTTTTAACACAGAGGTAAATAACTCCATGCTTCTTGAACTTTATCTTTATCATCCCCAAAGAATTATTTATGTTGGTGCCATGCTAAACATAATAATAGAGTACAACATCTTGTGTGTGTTTAAAATTTGTTAAAAATTGTATTCAGCTTCTGTATGGTATGGATATTCTTAATCAAAGTGGAACCATATTTTGTCTTTCTTTCACACCTGTTAGATGTAAGTTATGTGGTTTATAATTACATTTCTATAAAGCTTCTGGAGACTAAACAAAAAGTCAAAACAGAGCTGGTGATGCTGAGATATTCTGACTCAGGCACGTTATAGTTTCTGTGTTTCCTGTGTGTCTGCTAGGGTCTGCTTTGGTCTGAGTGACATAAATGTCATCATTAGACGATGAGTGCGAGGTTCTATGTGGACATCTATGTGCCTCTTAACTTTTGGTGACCGTGGAGACATTACATTAAAATGCACCAACTAAGCATGGTCTCTTCAGGTGGATCTCAAGCAACCTTTAAAGAACTATAACAGGAATGACTAATAGTTGATGGAGTGTCAGGGTCTGCATCTAAGTACCATTTCTGCTTTTTATTCCCATGTATAGGTCAAGAAACTGTAGCCTATATTACAACTTGCTGGCTTAAAATAAAAGAAGCAGTCTGTAGGATTTAGTGGCATCTCATGGTAAGGCTGCAAGTTTTCAACAAAATGAATACCTCTCTCTAAACATTCTCTTGGTAGCATCAATGCAAAAACTCAAAAAAGCTCTCCATAAAGCCAGAATTTGGAGTGTCCCATCTTGGCTAGGGTAAAAACCAGGAATTATTATTTGGCTTTACTCAAAGCAACCAGTGGTAGGAGATTTTATTTTTTTCCATCCAGCGTGGGGTAGAGTTGTTTTTTAGACCCTCACTGCTGTTCTGCACGCCAGAAACAATGTTTTATTTTCTCATCTTCTAATGTCATCTGAATATGTGCCTGCTTCATAGTAGTGTAAGGCACTTTCCTTCAAAGTACAGGGAGGAAGAAGGGATTTGACCAGGTGTTCTCACCCACTATTTACACACTATGTGTGTGCACATGTATGTGTATGTATATATATATATATGTAAATATGTATATCTCTTGGCATGTTACTGGGATTATATAACCAAATACATGTAACAAATTGTAAGGAAGGATTTATGATAGGATAGGGCATAAACAGGAAGAAAAAATAATGATTATTAGTCACTAAATAGTGGAAAAGGGGTGGGATTAAATAAACTTATCCTTCTTCCTACTCCTTTTTGAACATGTTATTTATTATGATTATTATTTTTCTCCTTATGGTTTATTTTGTTTGTTTGTGTTTGTGTGTTCTTCTTTGTTTTTGTTGTATTTATTTTAACATGTTCAAAATAAAAGCCACATTACCATTACCATATGGTGCATCTAAAGTGAATCAAAGCACAAACCATCATGTCATGTGATTATCTGTTATATTCATATAGTGAAATGTATCCCTCAAATTAAAGACAGTTAGCCATCAGTCATCAGTCAGTGTGTGTCTCTGTACATGAGCGTGCCCATGATGAATGTCTGAGTACTTGCAAGCATGTAGACTTTTGTCAGAAGTTGACAATGTGAGTGAATTACAGAGCGAGGGGGCATGACGGATCAAATTTCCATCAATTTTGTCTGACTCACTCAGGCCTGAATGGAGGTTATTAAGGCACCGTGAGAGGTCACAAGAAGGTCATTCGAGGCTATGAAAGGTTGTAAAGGGGCTGTGAGTCAGAAGTTTGAACTGTTGGCTCCCTGTGAGTCATTTTCTGGCTTAGTGGGATCCATTTCAGGGTCCACTCACCTCAGGGGGGAAACAGATGTCTGTTAGGGGATCATCAGCTTATAAATATTTGTGTAGGTATTTTTGGGATCTCACACACTAATGTTTGGTTTGCATTTGATCATGAACTATTGATAGTAGTATTTGGTGGTGTTTTTTGGGTTTTTTTTTTTAGTCTACCGTCTACCGTCTACCGTCCAATCAGGTGCTAAAGTGCAGTTTGTGCTTTGCACAAGAATGTGTGTTTTGCATGAAATGTATGCACAGTGCCTAAATGTACTATTGGCTGATATGAACATATGATCATAAGATTGTGAGGGTATTTGAAAACATCCTTCTCTGTAAATTCAGTTTAGTAGATCTTAACATTGTCATAAAACAGTGACCATTAGCTCAAATACTGTACTTCATTTAAATGAAAATGTATGCATTCACAGTCCATATCTTTTTGTCTTTGTGTGGAGAATTTCTCCAATAAAGGACAAAATGAGGAAACACTTGTGCAATGCTGGAAGAATGCTTGCATGGTTGGGAAGCACATATTGTTTTAGCATCCTGATGAACAGTAGATTTATGTAGGCACATATGGTCCAGTGGTACTGTATGTCAACTTTTGGCATGCTCCACTGTTGTTTTTTCCATGTGCTTCAAGCTTAAAGTGTGGATGTAGCTTGTGTTAGAAGACAAGAGTACAGCACATACATGTCTGCATTTGTGTGTTTCTGCGTGTATCAGTTGTCTTAGTGACAAGCAGTTTAAAAACGGACATTTCTGCATCTATTCAGAGACGAGGTTTTAGGGTTAAGGTTAGATCTAGTCTAGTCTAGTGTTAAGGTAAGGGACAAAGGAATGCATTAGGTCAGTGGATGTCTTCACAATTATAGCAACACAAATGTGTGTTTACATGTGTATGTATGTGTCAAACAGTTAAACTCAGTTAAACATTAAATCCGACCTGTTTAATATGGCACTTTCAGTGTTGGGGTCGTTATTAGAAAAAAGTAATATATTGCACACTACTTGTTACTTTTCTTCAAAGTAATGCAGTACGTTACTTAATTACTCGCCTGTTGAACGTAATTAGTTACATTGCTTTCCTGTTACTCTGTAAAATGACCTGAAACACATTGTCTCATAATTACCAGTTTACAATATAAACCTGAGGCTACAGTTCCACACACCAACACAAATCCCTATTCTAATGAGGACACACATACAATCTTCTCTTAGTTTTTATGTATGAACACAAACGAAAACCTGCCTAAAGAGAAGCCAGAAGCCAGCGTCACAGTGATTCTACTTTAGAAACATGAACAGGCAGAAACAGAGGCTGCAATCCTGACTGCTCATCATTGCTTATGTTACCTGTTGAAGTTCAGGTTCTGGCTGCTGGGCTGGGGTCTGCACACACTCGGCTTTATCATCACTCTGGGTTCTTGGCTAGCTTTGTGTTAGCATGCTGTCTGTGCAGATGCTTGCAAAGAGCTGAAGTTGTGTTAGCAGTTGTTAATGCAATTGTTTCTGTCTTGGATGCAGTTTGCACTTTACCATCACACTCTTGTCCTTTTGTGCAATAAAAATAACAGTAATGTCCACATCTCCACTCCTCAGAAGTTGTAGACCGCTCCACCATTTTCCTCCTCCTGCACATGAACTGAAATCAGCTGATTGTAGCACAAGTGCACAGGAAGAAAAAAGCATGTTTGTCTGATTAGTTTTCTTTCTATCCGCCCGATGTGCAGATAACTTAAGAACCTTTGTAATGCAAGTAACAACATAATTGTAACTGTAATGTAAATCCTTTGTAACACGTTACACCCAACACTGGGTACTTCCTCAATAAAACAATAAAACACACGATGCACTGATTTACAAGTACATTTCATCTTCTCTCCCTTGCATTTTACAATTTTACTATACAGTAAAACTTCAGTTTCCAGTAACTTTGAGCAAGCACTGGCCTTTTCAGTATGACTGATGCAAATTTGCTAATTTGAAATTAGCAACTTGCATGTTAGTGGACCACCTGGATTTATTAACATCTAATATATTAGGCTTTAACATGAATTTGTCCATTGTCAAATTTTGCATGCTAAAGGAAAAAAAACAACCCAGATTATTAAAGGTAAAATCTATAAGATTTTTAGTTTAAAATACTACAATTGTTTTTAACAAAATGTCAAAGACACCAATGTATTTATTATGTTATGTGTAAATCTACTGAATCTAGGACCCATATGTACCAGTTTAGGTTACCTCAAGATGTGACATCGAGTCTTCCCTCAATCCAACATGAGAGGAAGAAATATAGCTGTCCAGAGCATAATTTTCTTCTATGATTCAAACCTCTTGTCAGTCAAGGTCAGGTCAGTGACTCAAAACTAAAGGTTTTAAAAAGAAAAGGATTAACTGGAAAACCCACAAGCTAGGGTTTGTTTTATCCTAGCACTGTCCTGTTGTGATACTTCAGCTTACTTTCTCACTGAGCACTCAAGGCCTGGTCCCAGCAGCAAGCTGAGATTCAGCAGATCCAGCAATTTATCATGCAGGTTTGTGTAATAGATGATTTCTATGCTATAGCAAAATTTGGTGATAGCGGTCATGAGGACTGCTTGATCTAGTGGTCAGATGCTGTACAAACTACAACAAAAGCTTCAACTAGAAAGAAACAAAATAGTCCAAGAAAGGATCCAGAAAGATTAAAAGAGTGTCACCTGAAAATAGTTTAGCAAAGTTAGCTTTATATTTTGTAACATTTATTTTTAACTCTTATTAATTGAGTCAAATTTCAAAGTAATTCTTATACTGTGTTAGTTTTGACTATTATTGTACTTAAACAGAGTGGGCTGCTTTCACAAGGGTTGATCCCAGATTAACCAAATAAGCACGTGAGCCACTCCATCACCCATTTAAGATATGATAGTACATTAAAACCCAAATGACTGACTTCAGTGGCTATATAAATTCAACTCTCCTTTATTTCTCTTTTTATGCTGGGCCAAAAATCTGACTAGTCTTCCTGAGTACCCATTTAAAAATTTCAATAACTTATGATGGGTCTTATTTAGAAACTATATCTGAGTTACAAAGGATGAAGGAACTGGATATCCTTTCCTCACTGCAGATCCTTTGCATACCACTGAGGTGTTTATGGAGGAAGCGAGAGTTTCCAGGGAATATACATACACAGAGAGAAGTGTAATGTGGATTTACACTCACATACACAGGAGGCAGTGAAGACAGCAAGCCAGGTTTTGCATCTATTCTCAGGGAAATAAAAAACACCAGAAAATAGAAGAATAGAATGAAGAAGTGGGAGGGTAAGCAGAGACGTGGGAGGTCGCGAAGGATAGAAAGAAGATGGAGGGATAGGAGTGGGGAAGGGATAAAGGGAGGTCTTCTGTTTCCTCATGAGGGGAGGATGAATGGTAAGTTGGGGTCTGGTTTGCCTCCTGGGTTTTTAGACACACACATGCACATGCACAGACACACACACTTCTAGTGTGTTTATAAAGGAGAGTATAACGGTTCCACTCTGTACCTCAGTGTAGCAGAGGTGCTTCAGGGCCACATGTGTAAACGATGAGAGGAATGCACCACTGATGTATTGACATTGTGTGCTATGCACATTTTGTAACATTTATAACCTTTATAACCCTGAAGGGAACAGCTGTAGTATGTTGTCATGTAACGTCCAAATTCATGTTTTTTATATGACACAGGATGCCTCATGGATGGAGGAAAGGCCTGCAAATTTAATTATTTTGCAAAAAATATATACATATATATCATGGCTGTTAAAAGTTAGTGTTTGATGTTGTTTATCCCGGTTGTCATCTTTACAGATTTAAAAGGTTTTGACCCAACCGCAGAGGCAGATAAAGAAGTTATGTATGTATTATTTGTCACTTTCAGGGGATCTAAAACACTATATAAGTTGGGAATGAGTGTACGTTCTTGACCTTAGAAACAGCAGTTGACATTTTTTTTATATCACACTTAAAATTCTCTTAATGAAAGAAAGAGATGTATTTAATAAAAATATATTAAATATATTAAAATTATTGAATACAGTCAAGGTCAAATGCCAAGACTGAAACATATACTGTATATAAAAGATGGACATAGCTATTGTGACATCAAACATTGGTCCCATTGTGAAGTCTCAAGCTGAACGTTTTAGTGGCCACATTCTCTGCAGTTTTCCAACTGGACATGACGAGTCAAGAGTGGATCTGTCTGTGAAACCAAAGGACACTGCACGCGCATTGATTAATGACTTATGATTGACAAGTTGCTAGCCAATGAGCATACCCTGTCTGACCCTAATAAGGATCATAATTTGCAAAATGAACTTCATGTTGTAATCAGTGTGACTTCCTACTAGCAACTGAGCCCATGAAGTCACCAGGAAAGTGTTTGTTGAGGTCACAGAGAACTAGAGCAAAGCACCGTTTTCCCATAAGCTTCTATACAACTGGAAGTCTTTTTCAGTCAGAGTTGCCCCCTGGCCATTAAAAAGAGTGCAAGTTTTACGGTACTTCCACATGAGTGCCACTTTTGAGATCTGGAAGCATAGTTGAAAAGATGGACATAGGTACCGTTCAACCTGCAGTTACCTCAAGTTGAGCATTTTCACCGCCATCTTAGTGTTTTGAAACTGGATTTGACAAGAAAGGGGCGAGTCTGATTGTGAAATCGCATGCTCGTCAACAAACAACTTGTGTCTGCCAAGTCAATATAAACCAGATAATGCTCCTTTCTAAAACATAGTATGTCCAATTTAAAAAATAGACTTAATGTTTTATTCAATATGACCTGAAATGAGCGACGGTGCCCATAGACAATATTTACAGAGGTCAAGTCAGAGAGCTATTGTCCCACAGACTTCTATAGGACCTGAAATCTTTTTGCAACCACAGGTATTGAAACCTGGTGGCAATTTAAAAAGTACATGTTTAAAACACTTAAACTAAGACTTAAGTCTACTTCCATCTTTTATATACAGTCTATAGGGTCAACTTTTAATGTTTTTTTTAAGCTAACATGTACAAGAAGTCCTCAAAGTGTTAAAAAATAACACACTAACACTAATGAAACTAATTTCTTCAATAGCTATAAATATATTTACCAAGCGACAATCAATCAGGGGTTCAGAGATGAAAAGTGCATTTGCTGAGTGGCCACCTGAGCTTGGCTCCAAATGTAGCCATAGACCCCATGTTAAAATGCCCACCTTAACAGCAGGTATAAGCATGTTTCATGCCTGGTACACCAAATGTTTTTGGTCTTAATAGCTTTGGGACAATTATAAGGCTGTGATTTTATTCATGGAACTCAACCATTTACATGGTATAAGGGGCCATGTGGTTTCAGCCAAAGTTAACTACCGATTTGGTACGATAGTGAATTACTTCTAAACTTTTTTAACCAAGACAGCTAGGACTAGTGTAGATCTGAGCTCTACCTTCTTGTTGAAATATGGTCATGTCTGCTTTCAAAACAACACACTTTCACAGATACCAATTTTGTTTTCCAAAATCTGATGCCTCTGTGTTGGAAAAAATATGTTTTGGAACAGGGGTGGGCAATTGATTTTCCCAAGGGCCCACAATTAGGGCCTAATTGTAACATCTACTCTTATCAGTAGCAGTTTATAAAGAGATTAAATTAATATTGAGCAGAATTAAGTTCAACTTATTAGTGTGGCTCTCCACAACAGTCCCAGATTCTTATGGGGCTCCTTGGGAAAATTAATTGCCCACCTCTGATTTAGAATATACATTTCACTGATGTAATTCCTAGCAGGTCAAAAAGGAGTCAAATTTAACATCTTTGTTGGTGTGTATCTTTGGCAGCATCATTCGAGTCTGTCTGTCACATCAGCTCAGCAGCTGCCTCTTTGCTTGATGTAGTGTGTCATATTGGAGCAGACAGTTTCCACTCCAGTAAGGCTACTGTTTGCTCTGCCTGTGAGCTGTTTCTTATCATTACACTCTAACAAATACAGAAGCCGACAAGAGAATCATGTCATTAAACAGCCTGTCTACAAATCTTCAGCTGTGCCTTCTCGAGGTGACAGCATTCATTCAGAAAAGGATTTGCGCACATGAGATCCTGAAAGCACTTCTGTGAAAGCAAAACAGAGAAGGTTAAACACTGTAAAGGATTTGATGCAACCTCTTTTTTTTTTTTGAAGACTATTAAGCTGGAGGGCACAATGACTCAGAGATCTTAACGATTTATGGTGTTTGATCACAAATTTAAATTATTTCTTTGTTTGTGTTTTTGATTTCCTCTCATAGTCCACAAATGAGTATGTGTGAGTGCCTGACCCTGTCAATAGTGCCTGACTGACCAAATATGAATTGCTTTTTCTTCTTTTAGAAAAAAAAAAGCCTGTGGAGAGCAGTTTTTACTGTATAATGATGCAAGTTTTCCTTTAAAATGTTTCAAATGGCAAGTTTTTACAAAAAAATTGAAATTTTTAAAGCTGATATACCTGTAATGTAGACACATACACTTCCAGGTATGAATGCATGCACACACAATGATGTAGCACAGGTGTAAAGGACATTCTCTGGTTTCACCTGAATATTTAACCATCTGAACTAACACCTCTCACACAACAACACGCAGGTGATAGTGTTGCATCACACCTCTCATCACTTCATACTGCAGAACAGCAAGTCATGTTTAAAGCTATATTTGCTTAAGATCAAATTATTTAGATATATAAAGAATATTAAATAACATTAATATGTATCTCACTGCAGTCAAAATGTTTTTTTTTCATGCATTGTACCACTGATGTTATAGAGTTAAAAGATGGTGCTGTCTCCCTATTGTTGGCCATTGGCTGAAACAGTCTGTTCCATCTGCAGTTCACTACAGTGATGACTGATAACACGTGTCTGTGTGTGTGTGGTAACAGTGATGAGTGGGGAGTCTGCGGTTGGTGGTCCAGACCGTAGGTTTGGTGTTAAGCCAACTGATGATCGGTGCAGTCCGGTTACAGCTCCAAGTTAATTCCCTCTGCCTCTGCTTTGTGTTTCAGCCAATCCAGTGATGCACAGCAGTGTTTAAACAGCACTGACAGGGTGGTAGGCCTGTTTCTTGTATATGAAAAAAATACAAGTGATTTTTTTTAGATACTTTGTACTGTCTATTTTGACTCTAACCCTCTCTTCCTCCCTTTGTATTTTCACTTGTGAACCAATAATTTCTGGTTAAAAAATTCATGAAAACTACTTTTATCAGTGGTGACTAAAAGAAAGGTCTTGGAGCTCCTTTTGATCTAAAACAACAGGGTGAGACAGCATCAGTATTGTGTTGTCATAATACATCTTGAATTGGTAGCTGTATTGTTTTCATCTATAATGACTCTCCTTTCTTCTTCTGTGGTTGTCTTTGCAATTGTCTTGTCATGTAGCCTGAGTCATACTGACAGATTCCAGAGCAGTGGCACAAAGAGCTTCTTTTAGTTTGACAGATTTCTCATGAAGACCCCAGACATGCTTGATCTAACCATGATTACATTCAGGTTATCATTTGTATATTTTCTCATGCCAGCTGGCCCAATAGTGACTAACAAGACTCTGCCCACAATGGCTTCCTCTTGTAAACAAAATGGTCACTGAATATGAATTAAAGAGATTGGAATTTGAACTTCCAATTTTTTATAGAGTAAATCTTGAAGTAAATCGTAAACTTTGAGGCTGAGATGCAAAGGAAGCTGGCCTTTATTGTAAAAGTCCGAAAAACTGGCATCTAACAGTAATGTCACCAGATTGGTTTGAAAATCATGGGTAAAATGGACTTCTGTGCCCTCAGGTTTACCATCAGT
>VUQS01067191.1:0-10034 GCA_015108495.1 Heterochromis multidens | reverse complement strand
CCACTGAGGTCTAATGCCTGATTTAGATTTCTGCTGAGCTTACGACATAACCTACGTAAGTGGCTGACGTCGTTGCTCGCATTTATGCTTGGGCGTGGGTCCGTGCCTGAGTGGCTCTGGAATGTCACCACCAAAACACTAGGTGGCTGTAGGCTGTATATAGCACTGTCGACTAATGTTTACTTCCTATTCGTACTTCCTGTGTTTACTTCAAACAATGGCAGCTACAAAGTCTGGCATGCTCATCCAGCTGGAGCTGATAAATGTTGAAAAACTGATAAAGGAACTCCTACGGAGAAAACAGAAGACACATCTTAGAAGATGGAGTGTACGACCACTGAACAGTTTGAGACAGATGGTGGGTGAATATGCTGTGTTAGTTTGCCCACTGAGAAAAAAAGATGTGGAAATACAGTTTAGATATTTTTGGATATCCTCTGGTAAGTTTGACAAGTTGGTCCGCCGTGTGCAGCCTTTTGTTTCTCAGCAGAGTATGCACAGTATGCCAGTGGACCTAATGCCCAATTTATGCTTCAGCAGGAAATCTACGTCGTAACCTATGACGTAACCGCAAACCTCTCTGAACCCTACGTTGTAACCTACGATGTCACCTGACGTGCACCTCCCGAGAAATGTAACTACACGTCGGGTCGACGCAGCCTGCAATGACTCTGATCGGCCCAATTGATACTATCCTTTCCTCCTCACAACAACGTATGAGGACCCTCAAAGGAAAAAAGTCCCAGCCTTTTATGCGTTTCTGTCGTGGCTGGCTCCACATATCAAGCACAGAGACACAAAGTCAAATTTTGATGAGCACAAGGTAATTATGTGTATTGTGTAATATGCAATACGTGCTGGTTTGCTTTTTACATTACTGTTTATGTACATGCACAAAAAACAAATATGTCGTAATCAGTTCCTTATTTCACTGGAACATTATCTTCGTCTTCATTAGAGGGATATGAAGAGCCCAGCAGGACTGCGCAGCTATCCCCAATGTCCCCCTGACCTTCTCCTCTGGCCTCTGAACCGTTGCCTGATCCTGGAACTCCTGGCCCAAGGACAGCTGGGAAGTGGAAACGAATAGAGAATGAACATGGGATCTGCTACAGAGGCAGCTTGCTCGGCTTGAACAACAAAGACTTGATCCACAGCAAAGATTGTTGTAGGCGAATGATGAACTGTCCAGGTTTGGACAAAAGATAGCAGATATGCTGCACAGGGTGCCTGAGGACCGCAGACCATGGCTCATGTTTGAGATGCACAAGCTGCTTTACGAAAAAACATGTAGCAAGCAAACCCAGCAAGAAGAACAGGCTTTCACCCATTGTAAATATTCTAAGAACTTTTTACTGTATTTATTATTTCACTGTTACATGTGTGCTGTGTTCCACTTTGTTTTTTGTGTGTGAACTGAAAACACTTTGCACTTTCCATTGCGTTTTGCACTTAATAAAGTTATATTATTCCATAAGACCCAACACACACCTTGTATTATTGAGATCAAAATGCAATGTGTAAGTACCTAATACCTAATACACCACTGTAGTGTAGTTTCACGTACTTTTACTAAGATGCTCAGTTATACCTCATAGGCTGCATCACCCTAGTTACGATGATACACACAATGTAGCTACCTCACAACTGGCCCAATTTCTATTTTCATGTGGTGATGTTACACAATGTTTACAAACAACTAATACAACAAAATCTGTCACAAGATATACACATTCCATGAAATAACAGTTTATGTGTAGAGTTGTCCATGGGTCACTACAGCAGTCTGCCATGCAACACTTTCCTGGAGGGAATTAAAGAAACCTATCAGGTCATTGCGGATAGCAATTGCAGCCCTGCGTAGGTGAGGAAGTTGTGGAGAGCAACGCAGGCTTTCACAATGGCCACAGCTTTATCAGGTTGAACTTCCTGTGCCTGATCACCTCCATCGTGCTACCAAAATGCCAAATGAGTTCTCAATCACTCACCTGGCTCTGGAGTGAAGGTAGTTGTATACCAGCTTTTCTCTGGCCAAGTTTGTCCCTATGTAGACACAAAAAGGAAATACCAAATTAATGGACTATGAACAACTGTAACCTCACACGTACACACTATGTAGAACGACATAAAAACAGTGACTAAACATTTTTGGGTAAATAAAAATTGTACAAAAGCAAGTAACATCTATATGACATACCTGGAAAAGGACGCAGCAGATGGCTGCCCCTCCCTGAGCCTGGTTCTGCTGGAGTTTTCTTCCTGTTAAAAGGGAGTTTTTCCTTCCCACTGTCGCCAAGTGCTTGCTCACCGGGGCTCGTCTGACTGTTGGGGTTTGCTCTGTATTATTGTAGGATCTTTACCTTACAATTTAAAGTGCCTTGAGGCAACTGTTGTTGTGATTTGGCGCTATATAAAAAAAATGGAATTGAATTGAAGTGAATAAAGGTGTTGTGGGGAAATGCAGCGTCAAAGATGATCATGTGTGGGATTTAATCCATGTTCCCAGCAGATTGGCTGGTTGTGGCAGATTTAGTTAGTGCTCAAGGAGCACTGAACCAAAAACACTCTCCTAGAAGATATCCCCATCACTTTCTTGTCTGTACCCCCCACATCCACCATGGTCAAACGGTATCTGGCGTCGCAGATAGCCATCAGAATAATCAAGTGTGCACCCTTGTAGTTGAAATAGTTGCTCCTGGCGTGTGGTAGTGCCTTGATTGTAACATACTTCTTCAATCTTCAATCTGCAGCAATGGATTCCCACTGTGTGGTTGTAGGGCACCGAAGGAACTGTGGCTGCAGTGTGTCCCATAAAGCTTTGCTGATCTCGCTGACTATAGATGACACTGTGCATGATGCCAGTTTGTAGCTTGCCGCTACAGCCTGTTGACTGGCACCCGACGCTTAAACTTGGAGGGTAACTTCTAGTTTGTGACTTCATCAGTGATGACCATAAACCTAACCCTAAGCTATCAGAGTATGTAATTTGTCTTCTTTTTAAATATGTTCTTGTTTGTCTTGGCAAAATACCCTCGTTAGCAAATTTCTTTCCAACTTCCTCGGGTGTGGTGATTTCACTAAGCAAGTTCTCACAGCTCCATGCCCATCCCACTCCGTTAGCATTATTTAAGGTTGTGCGGTTTATTTATTTATTAATTTATTCTTTCTAAAAACATTCATGGTCCCTGAGGGGTATATTGACTAACATAAATGTGGAGACTGACTCCAGAGTTTTGAGAAGCATGGAATTTATTTAACATTTTTTAATAAGCTTAGCTAAAACAGCTGCAACCCAAAGAGCATAAGGGCAAGAAGTGGGGTGTGTCCCATTTCAGGGGCCGCATTTGAAGGCAGATTATGTCATAGCGAGGTGACGAAGGCTGTGAAAATTCGAAGACTCCTCCAAACGTGGCCCACAAATGCGTCCTCCTTTTCCCCGGATTTGAAGGACGGGTCTGGTGTATCCTTCGTGGCCCACCCTATTCCAAGATTCATTGTGCAGCAGTGGCAGTAGAGAATTTTTTTCGAAAAAATGGCGGACGGCTGAAGAATAAACTTTTAAAAGTAAGTACTGGGTTTTATCTCACTTGTTTATTTAGCAGTAAAAATGTTCCAATAATGAAGAACGTAAAAACGTTAAATTTGACAACGTGTCGACAAAGTTAGTGATGTTAGTCGGTACTTAATGCGGCTCAGGTTCCACTTGCTTTTAAAGCCTTTACTTTAAAATGTACTTTAATGTACTTTACTTTAATCTTACAGAGATTGTGACGATTTTATGGATAATTAATACCAGTAATATATCCACAAACAGAACAAGGTGAAAAAGGTAGACAGGTCGAGAATGCTGCCTGGTTTTCATTCAGCTGAATATCACTTTTAAAGTCCTGTACAAACATCAGGATTCATTGCACTAATGTTAGCTCGGTTATTTTGCTGCCTAAGCTGGTTCTGTTTAGTGGTGTCCATCAAATGAACTTTAACGTTTGTTTTAGGGAGACACGAGCAGACAGTTCACTCGTTAAGCAAAAAGAAAGGTGGTTTATTCACAGGAGCCAAACATTTGGCCAGTGTACCAACTTAACTTTGTGCTTAAATTGGGAAATTGTATTTAATTTAGCTGTCATCTTATTTAGCAAACATGGAAATACTCGTTTCTCTTGTGCTATTTTTGTAGTGGTTTATACCACCTGAGCCTGTTACCTTATGTCTGTCCTGCTGTCTCCCCCCTTTCTCCTCTTTTTTGTACATGTATTTATAAGTTGCAGGATTAAAGCACAAGTTTATCACACATTTGATTTCCTTTGTCTGAGAACTTCAAGTGTCCAGAGTCAGGACAGACTGATGATACACCAGAAGAGGAGTCAGCCAGCTGAGAGATGGAGAGGAAAACGGGGGATAATAGACAGGTTGTTCCCTCTTTGTGAAGGACTGGTAGAAAAGTTTAAAATAACTAGTTAAGTGTCCAAAATCCAAATTTTTAGGTAATGTTAAAATAATTTTATCATTAAAGCCGGACGTTTTCAATGTTGGAGAAAGTATACAGGTCCTTCCCAAAAAGTTGAATCTGTTCATCTGGACGTGGCGTTTTTTAGTGGGAGAAACGTTTCGTTGCCAACTGGTAACTTCTTCAGTCTCAGCTGACTGCAGACTTCCCCAGCCTTATAAACAGTACATTTGCATAATGACTGAAACCAGCACCATTGACTAACAATGGGCCATGAGGTCAGTTTCATGATCAATAGTATGCAAATTGTCATGACGATTGATCAATGGCCATGAGTACCATTCACAGAGATTGGGGAATGGCTGCAATCACAGCATTGTAAGATGGTGAAAGATGTACCCTTAGGCCCCCTCCTCGGTTCAGAGATGGTCTTTCCCTTTTCACGTAAATGGCCTCCTTGACTCCCCGTTCAAACCTGTTTATAAGGCTGGGTAAGTCTGCAGTCAGCTGAGACTGAAGAAGTTACCAGTTGGCAACGAAACGTTTCTCCCACTAAAAAACGCCACGTCCAGATGAACAGATTCAACTTTTTGGGATTCTTTTACCTGGATTATTGAGCATGCATCAAGAGATATACAGGTCCTTCAAGTAAAAAGTATAAAGGCCAGAGAAAAGTTCTACATTTAAAAACTTAGTGTATCAGCACCAAAATGGACCTGAAATAAATGTCAGGATTTTTTTTCTTCAGTTACATGAAACATGGAGTATTCTGGATTAATATTACTGCTCAGGACTTTTGCACAGCACTGTATTTAAGTTTTGTAAACCTGGTCTTTGCCTACTGTGCTACCATTTCGTTGACATTCGTGGTTTTACCTAAATCATCTCCAGAATGTTTACACACACTTGGTCTTGTTACCTTCTTGCCTCTACAAACATTTTTTTCTTGTATAAAAAGAGGGAGAATTTGGAGGCCCCTTTCGAGCAATCTTCATCCAAGCACACAAACACATAGTAAAAGAGAGAAAAATAGCTGCTCCTTGAAATGGTTGCCATCTTTGTTTGGGTGCACATGTAAATGCTGTACTTAGGGATAAGATAATCTTTCTTAAAATAGATGACTTTAATCAGCAATTAGTACTAAAGTGTCCTGCTGTGGTGCCAGCATCAATTAATTTGGAATAAATCAGTGCTGAATTTCCAAAAGTAAAAGAGCAACCTGAGCAAGTCTAAGATTAGAACACTAAAGTGAAAGGCCTCCACTATCAGTGGCATAGTGACAGCCATACTATATTGATTACCAAGAGTTGCCAGCTACACAAACTCCCTATCAAATATAGCATATTGTAATTTTGAGATCAGTTTTTGGAGCTGCTTTCATGTCATAGCACATTTGTCACTGGGTTTAGTTGCTGCAGATAAAGAGCATTACAAATGCCCTGGAAAGCATTCTGCCTCGATAGTGCAGTTAATTAATATCTTAATAATTAATATTAGCTGTGTTTTGTGGAACAGCACTATAATGCTGGTGCAAGCTACATGCTAGAGTTAGCTTTTTCATAAAGTTTCAAGAACTTTAACTAACATGATAAAAACTTCATGTGAAATGTATTTTCAGGCATTCTTGGAAAAGTCAAGGCCTTTACATAGTACACAGAAGGCTGTAAGAAAAAACAAGAGTACAGACTAAACCACTGGTTTTGAACTCCAAATTTTGAAACTCCTTTGTTAGTGTTTTGGCTGCCACTATGATAGTGTTCTGGAGACAGAAGGGACAAGATTGTGTGTAAAGCAGTGTTAATTTTGTTGACGAATAATTTTCGTCATACTTTTCGTCAACGACCTTTTTTTTTCTGATGAAAACAAGACAATAACTAAATTAAAACTAATGCGCGAGGACAAAACTATCATGAAATGTATTGACACTTTTGTCAACGAATAAAAACTAGATGAAAATGTTCTGGAGAGACGAGATCCAATCAGAAATAATCAAGTTGTATAGAGAGGCGGGATGTGTTCGGAAGTGATTCAATCAGAAGTAATCTCTGTGTGCAGTAAAGTTAGACGCGCACAATTTGATCTGCCCCCAACAAACAGGGTGGGGGGGAAGGGACTCCCATGCTCCCTCTTTCTTGACAAAATGTCAACGCATGGGAAGAAGAGAAGAGTAGACATATGGACACATTTCACATTTGATGTGAAGGAAAATTAAACGCTTTGTGAACGTGTGGAGCAACTCTCACCAGTAATAACACGATAAACTTTTACACTTTATATTTTAGTCACTGAATCAACTTTAGATTTAGTCAACGACAATCTTCTGATATTTAGTCGACTAAACTAGACTAAAACTAAAAGAATTTAGATGACGAAATTATGACTAAAACTAAATGACGTTTTAGTCAAAAGACTATGACTAAAACTAAATCAGAATTTGCTGTCAAAATTAACACTGGTGTAAAGGATGAGAAAACAGTTTTCAGAGTTCATCTTGGCTTTGTTGAGTCAAGATAGAACATAATCACTGGTCGCAGAAAAAAAAATTGTGAACCAACATTAATATTTCAACAAAGTAATTCATTATCTGTACCCACATGGCCTGTAAGTTAGCAGGACTCTGGGGCCTCTGTCAGCTGGAGGACACATTGTGAACAGGTGGCCAGTGTTTGACAAGGGTAATGCATATTAATAGAAAGCCAGTCAAATTAGAGCAGTTAGCTCAGTCTGGCCTCTACATTAGTTAGAAAATAAATATGTGCTTTGTCATTATTTGCAGAGGTATAAATAAAATGCAAACATCTGCAAAATTTAAGAATTGTTACAAAAATGTAAGAGTGGCAGTAGTAATGTAGTTCTAATAAAACAGAGACCATAAAGATAGACATTTTTAGTGCTTTATTGAAATGTTCCTACAGTGGATATTTGAAGATTTTGTGTGACTCAACATGAATTAAACTGCTTGATATTTTTTTAAACAAACTGTTAGTTTTACTTCCTGCTTTCATTCTGAAATGTCTGTATGTATTCACAGCAAAGTCTCATTTTCCCTGGAAGGTATGAACAATACCTATTGCACTATGCAGCCAAGGATGAAAAAGATATCAGCTTCAAGCAGCTTGGAAGGTCCACAGAGGTCAGTTAAGAAGATGCTGCTTCAGTGATTGTATACTCAAATTGTATACTGAAATTAGATTGTTGGAATGGGACTGAATGACAGCATCAGTTAGATGATTGTTATGGCCAAAAAAGAGCTTAGAGATGTCTGGCTTGAAGCCTACATGAACCCAGAAGTGAGAATAGCACAAATCTTGGCTTTTTTATGAATTTTTTACACTGCTGAAAGTAGAAAGGCTATTTCTGAAAATTACTTTGCAATCACAAATCATTTTATTGAGCTTAGTGATACAAAACTGAAAAACACCAACTTTGGATTCAGCCACCAGACATCACAGTTTGAGTCTCAATAATGTAGCTCTGGTTAGCAGCATTCAGGTTGTAGCCTACTGGTAATTTTCTTCTGTTAATACAAAAAACACCATTTTAAGTTGCAAAGAGAAAGTAATGCTAAGTATTTGATATTTGCTATTTTCCAGCATAATGCACACTAACACTTCTGGAGTGGCAATAAAGAATGGCAAAGTCTGCATTAAGAGATCAAGAGTATGGTTCTGACATGAATATTAACCTGGAGACCAGGGTTCATATTTCATATGTGAACCATAGATTCTATACAAATAATGGATGTTGCTACCATGACATCACTCTTATGGACACCGAATTTTGGCCCCCAGTACCAGAAGTAAACAGATCAACATTACTGAGATGGGATCTCCCTCCATGTGTGCATGTTTGAATGAATGCAAGTGCTTGTAAAAGTGCTTTTTTTTTATTCATTGTTTTTAATATTATGTTTAAATTTACTTTGCATTTGAAACTACATTTGATAAAAATGCTAAAAACAACACTCCGTGGTGTTCTTCGCTGCGCCTACAGTACTTCCAAAATTCAACTGTGTTAAAACAAATACACTAGGCTTCATTTCACAAAGAGTTTTGGTCAATCTCACAATGACTAGCATGCTTCTGTGTAGCTTTACATAGTAAAACAGGTAACGTAGTGGAGTGACTCTGCAAAGAACATGAAGGTACAAAAATGTGTCACTTGTCAAAGCTAAATATTAGAATCCATCTTCAGATGAAATAGGTTAAAAGCTTTCAACAATTGTGAGAAATGTTATCTCTGTTAGGGTAAAAAAAAAAAGGTTGATGGCATGGTAAGTATTAGTGTGGAGCTATGTAACTCACAATCTCAGTGAACTCAGAAGGAAAAGGAAGAAAAAGAAACATTTAAAATGAATGAGACTGAAAACAAATGTGAGCAAGAAGATGAATATTTATGGGATACTACAGAGGACATTGTGAATGTTCTGGTGGTGACTAATACTTTGCATTCCGTAAATTCTTAAATGAAAAGATGTGCAGATTACTCCAAAAAATCATTTATAGTTGTATTTTCTTCTCCACTGTAGCTTTTTCGTTCTTGGAAAATCAAATGATATTATGCTAAGAAACGTTATGCCTTATGCTAAGCAAAAATGTAACAATTTAAAAAAAGAAGAAAGAAGAAAAGCAGTGTTAATGTATAAATGTGTATAGGCATGTATTAAAGACATCTAGGTAAGTCTATTTTTCTGTCTACATTCTTATTTCTGGTTATTGTCCTCACAAATGTCTACATAATGTGTAAAATTTTATCCATGTGAGGAAACATATATTATACCACGGTGACAAATTATAGAATTTATGTAAAAGATGGATGAAGTGAAGTACCATTTTGAAGGTTGATGCTGCCTGTCATCTTCATGTTTTGATAGGGTCTGACTGAAACAGGAATACTGCACATTCATAGTTTAGCAACCAGTAAAATCATATTCTGCAACAGTGCAAAAACCAACAGAGCTACCTGGTTTTCTTATGATTACGGTACATTTTGGACTTGGTGCTGTTATATGAAAATACAAAGGTACTGTAATAAAATGACATTAGATGGTAATATAAAAATACCAGTGTATTGTGTTCATTGTGCAAAACAAATCTTTGAACATGTAAAACAGTCAGTCAATCTAAAATTTCTGTTGGCTTTAACACTTACAAATAGCATCATTGTACAATGAAATTCTGCCCTGAATGTACAGCAAACCAATACAAGATACGAATATGAATAACTTTATTGATCCCAGAGGGAAATTCATTTGTCGGACAGCTCATCTAATATTTATATGAGAATTGTAAAGCCTGATGGCTGTGGGTACGAATGATTTTCTGTATCTCTCCGTTTTACAACGGAGAAAGAGGAGTCTTCCAGTACTGATGTTTTTTTGTTCCATGAAGATGTTATAAAGTGGGTGATCAGAGTTGTTCAGGATGGCTTCTAACATCTTTAGTGTGCATCTTTCCACCACCTCCCCCAGCGTGTCCAGTCTGGCTCCAATTACAGAGCCAGCTTTCCTCACTAGTTTGTCCAGTCTCCTTGCATCCTTGTTTCTGATGCTGCCTCCCCAGCAGACTGCAGCATAGAACAGCACACT
>VUQS01067189.1:0-10303 GCA_015108495.1 Heterochromis multidens | reverse complement strand
CTTCCCCAGCCTTATAAACAGTACATTTGCATAATGACAGAAACCAGCACCATTGACTAACAATGGGCCATTTGGTCAGTTTCATCATAATGAGATTGACAACACTCATGGCCATTGATCAATGGTCATGACAATTTGCATACTATTGATCATGAAACTGACCAAATGGCCCATTGTTAGTCAATGGTGCTGGTTTCGGTCATTATGCAATGTACTGTTTATAAGGCTGGAAACCTGCAGTCAGCTGAGACTGAAGAAGTTACCAGAGGTGACGAAACGTTTCTCCCACTAAAAAACGCCACGTCCAGATGAACAGATTCAACTTTTTGGGAATGGCTTTGTTGTGCTAAATCATGCACATCTGGTCTGTAGGCCACATTCTCTTTAGGAAGTATTATGGTTATAAACAAAAATAAATTCCCAACAGGCATCTGCTGAGTTATGAAATGTCACAGTTTATGTTTCTAATATGTATTTGAGTTTTTAATTTGCATGGTTAAAATAACAATGTGAGAAAGAAAACTAAATACAGCGGGAAGAAGCAAAGGTCACCATATCATGACAGCTCAACCGTCCAGTGTACATTAATTAGCTTAATGTGCTTACAAGTGCATACATTAGACCAATTAGCTCGTTAAAATATGCGAATGGGGACGAGTGATGAAGCGTTTAGTGACACGCAGCCATATGTGCTCGCAGCAACCGTAGCAGACGACTCTCACAGTAGGGGGGCGGCTAGGTGCACCGGTTCAGACGAGAGCTAATTAAATAAAGAAGCTAGTGTGGCTGTTATCTTATCATCACGTCTCTCCCAATTACCCCATCTTCCACTTCCTGTCCCTCCTCCCTGCCTGTCCCTTTTTCCGTTATGACTTAATTTGTCCAATTCTCCCCCGAGTCGCTCTCTAACTATGGGAAAATATTTGAGCAATGATGACGCCTGCTTCCTTGATGTTTTGTGTAGTTGTCAGCTCGTGCACCGAGGGGATCTGAGGCCATGATTTAGTCAATGCAGCCGCCCCCCTGCTGCCCTCCCTGTGCTGCCCGCTCACCCTCACTCTGTAGCACTTAACTAACTTTCACAGGCTGATAAAAAATAATTGCTGCCCCAAGGGTGGGGGGGCTCCAAATACATTAGCACCACAAAGAGAGGAGCTGGGATCACATTACCCAGAGCACTGACACTATATTGTGCAGCCTGGAGAGAGGAAAGAAATATTGGGTCAGACACCAGTGCGAGACGGCTGTGCCCGAGTGCACGCGCTCAAACGCGTGCACGCTGCCACAAGATAGCGTCAGTACAGAGGCCGAGAAAAAGGAATGCACTCAGTGTTTTTTTTTTAATCACCTGTTCTTGTATTTCTGTCTGTGTGTCAAAGGACCTCATCTGTCGCCATGCTCCATTGCAGACCAATAAGACGGGGGTGCAGGAGGGTGAGGGGGGTCTGTGTTGGGGACGGAGTCAGGAGAGCGTGACTCTGCTGCAGGAAAGCTTTCCTTGTGAAAGAGGAGATGGAGGGGCTCGCTGAAGGGCCTTTAGCTGCTGATCCCATCCTGTTGTGTGTGTGTGTGTGTGTGTGGTGGTGGTGGTCTATCCAGCAGCTGCACCCTCTCCAGACACCTGTAGGACTTAACACATCTGCTCATTTCTCATGAAACACCTTCCTCTGGTCTTAACCTCTTAAGAGCCACAAGGTCAACAGTGACCCGTCTAGGGTTTGGTTTCGCTTTAGCCACATGATAAAAAGGTAAATATTCCGAAACTTAAAGATGTTACCTTTCAGATGTGGTCTTTTATATGCATTTTGGCTTTATAGTAGACCTTTGGGTATGCCAAATGATAAAATTCCAAAATAAAGCTATTGATATGAACCTGAGATGATTTTATTCTGGAGGATGCGTCATATCTCCTAACTACAGCACATTGGCACTTCTCCCTGTCCTCTGCCAGGTCGTACAGTTCTTGAACACCTCTTTGTCAGCTCCTGCACTGTCCTTATGTAGGTAATGTGTGGTTTACTTCTGTTATGCCCTTGGGTTGTAGGGTACAGTACATGCTGATGGATTATGGTGTCTTGGAGTTTTCGAAGCCACTGGCCAAAACTGCAGACTCTGTCCGACTCTTATCAGTACTATCTCATTCTTTACTTGATCTTTTCTCTTGATACCCAACATGATATGGTAACAATTAGTAGGAAACATGTTCAGCTGGTTCTTTATTCGCTGATTCAGGTCCAACTTTCTGCACCCTACAGGAGAGTGGCCATGACGAGAGTTAAAGAGTTGTAACTTCAGCTGGGTGGAGGTGTATTTGGAACGCCATACTTATGTTAGTTGCTAACAATCATTCCAGGCAATGCCACAGTGTTGTCAAAAAAAAGTACAGTTACTCAACTATTTTTCCCTTACAATATATATTTTCCTACCACAAAGTGGCAGCAATGCAATTACAAGCTGTTTGGCAACCACCATTAACCCTCTGAGGTCCAAGTCATAGGTGGTAACCATAACCCTACCCTAACCCTATAGTTTGAAGAAAAGGCAGGAAGTTAAACTAGCATGAGACACCACAGAAAAGTAACCTTCAAAGGAAAACAGGAAGCAACCAAAGACAAATACTTAACACAGTGACCAGACTCATAGTAGACATGATAGTGAAGACAGTGGAAAAATTGAGGACAAAGGTATGAACAGAGACATACAACAGAGGGAAGAACAGGGAAATGGTGAAGGGACTAAACACACGAGCAATAAGAGGAACTGCAGCAAAATGAAATCCAAGAATTCAAAACAAACACTAGAACAGTCAACCATCTTGAAAGGCATCCACAAGTCTGTAAGAACTTAACAGGAAGCAGAACTCAAATAATACAAATAAACTGAGGCTCAGCATTACTAGAATGAAACGAACAAGAATCCAAAGCTCTAAGTATGAAACATAAAATCAACAGTTTCGAATAGAAGAATAACAAAAAGACCAAAACGGAAACAGACTCAAATATAGAAACCCTAGGACCATGATGGAGGGACGGACACTGCACACTCATACAGTCACAAGATAGCCCGATCCTAAATCATACCCTGCTTTATTATCCTTTTTGACTGTGACGGGACCATAACACACAAAATAAACATCATGTTTTATTCAGGCAGACCTGAAACTAGTGATTGAAACCTTAAAATCATGAGGAAAATGTCTACTGAGTCAATACATCAAGGAAGAAGTGGAGCTCTTTTCTCATAGACTTCCATACAACCAGACATCTGTATGCAAACAGAGGAATCGACCCCTGTTAGCACAATAGGCTGACTTAAAAATAGACATTATATTTACAGTGGGGGGAATAATTATTTGATCTCCTGCTGAATTAATAAGTTTGCTGTTGAGTCGTGGTCGTTTCGACCCTCTGTACATGGAGTTCAACTCTTAAATAAGCACAATAGCAATATGTATATTAAATCACACAAAAATAACTTTATTTAATCATTTTAATCCTAACATTGCTCACTTACAAAGAAACGAACAGTCTAATTTTTATGATAGTTTCATTTTAATGGAGACAGAATATCAACCAAAAATCCAGAAAAAAAACGCATTACATAAAAGTTATAAATTGATTTGTACGTCATTGAGTGAAATATGTATTTGATCTCGATTTGAACCCAGCAAGAATTCTGACTCCCACAGATTACAATAAATCAGTCATTTACAGATACTCGTTATGTGTATAAAGCACACCTGTCTGCAGAATCAGTTTCTTCCATTCCAACCTCTCCACCACCATGGGCAAGACCAAAGAGCTGTCAGAGGACGTCAGGGACAAGATAGTAGACCTGCACAAGGCTGGAATGGACTACAAGACCATCAGCAAGAAGATTAAGGGTACAGGACAACTTAACCGCATTGAGGGGCTAATGGACAGGGCCATGTACTGTAAAATCTTGGATGAGAACCTCCTTCCCTCCTTTCAAATACTTATTTCACTCAACAACATGCAAATCAATGTATAACTTTGATGTAACATGTTTTTTGGTTGATATTCTGTCTCTCTCCATTAAAATGAAGCTACTATAAAAATTAGAGACTGTTCATTTCTTTGTAAGTGAGCAAACTTACAAATTCAGCAGGAGATCAAATAATGATTTCCTGCACTGTAGGTTGTGGCCTTGTGTGTGAAGATCAGTGTACAATGTCACTGTTCCATCATAGCTGAGGTCTCAACAGACCCTTTTTTAAATGGGAAAAAGGGAAAGCAGTAGTGTGCATCACTGTGAAGCTCCCTCCACTGTTAAGCACTTATTACCAGCCTCATAGAACAGCCGGAGCCTTGACTATCGCCTCTGAGAAACATCTGCTGATCACTGCTGGCGAGGAAAGAGCGTGATGCTCAGTGGACTAAAAGGCTTGCAGAGGGACGGGAGAATCAAATAGTTTAGCCTCAAAGATTCTTTTTTAGTGGCGCTAACTTTTTAAAAATCTTTTTAAACTTTGTGTCTTCATATAATGGTGGAATATGCTGACAGCTCACATAAACTGTTCACTGGAAAGTCCTTGGTGTCTCTTGATCTCTTTCACACCGCTTCAAACTTTTAGTGAAATGTCAAGAGTAAATCCACCCCTGCTACTTTGACAGATTTAATTAAATCTTGAGTGTTTGACCATCTCTGAAGTGCAGAGCTCAACAGGTACAATCGCTGAACTTTAACAATAGACCTTCAATAAATTCATTTGTTTGTAGCACAAGTACAAACTCAGAAGAAAAAGTCAGATATCACCTTTTGGCCTCCAGAAGAGAATTTGAGTCACTGCAGAAAAAAGAAGGAAACCAGCAATAAAGTGAAATTAAACTTCCATTTAGTTTCACCTGCACCGCTTTTAGCCAGATGACTGTGCTTTTCTCTTAAGACGAGCTGCAATTTTATAAAGTAGAGGGCCCGGGGTTGGCTTTCTAAAAACGGACCTCAAGGTTGCAGCTGGCAGTAACAATGGCTCAGTCCTGCTCACGTACCTTTTATCTTGGCTGTACCAGCGCTGTGCTTTTCCTGGTGAAAGTGCAATTAGGTACAAGGTGAAATAAAGTAGTTCTGCCCACTGCATCTAATTCATTTTTAGAGGTTTTTAACTCCCCCAGCTTCACATGTCATTTATGTCCATTTAGACATCCAGCTGACCGTTACTCAGAACAGATGAAAAATTGGACTGTGATTGGTTTCTTTCATGTCTCTGTCATTAACAATGCAACACAAAGCAGTCTCACGATGGCTCGTGAAATACTCGTAGTGCTAACACTGTGAACGAGACTTTTGGCTTACAGACTACAGTTTAACCCCCATGCAGGAGTAAGATGTATATAATATATATATTTTTTATAGTACTTTTGCTCTCACTCACAGTTTCTGGTTAAGTCTAAGTAAAGCTCATGGTTTCATTTAATATAAAGTGTTTACCACATTACTGAAAGCCACATTTTCTGGGTTGCCTGAGTCACACAGTTAAAGATACTTCCAGGGGGCTGGAAACATTTTAATGCATGAAAATAACTGAGGAACCATTGTGGGGCTATAGACTACTAAAAAACCTGTATGTCATGTATGTTGTACAGCAGCAGAGCCGGCGTGTATACCTGAGTAATGACAACAAAGCTGACTTGGATGTGATGAAGCTGCCAGTGTCAGATACAGGTTGTGCTAAGTTACAACTAGCTGGCTGTCCTGTGCTGGGTGTTACTGTATAAAGTAAATGTTGGTCATACATCTTTGCTTTGCGCCATTACAGGATTTACTGGTGAATCAAATCAACTTGAAGTCGCCCTTAGGTCTACATGTTTGATTTGATGTAGATGTTACCGGATGCCCTTCCTGACACAACCCTCCCAATTATATTTGGCTTGGGACTGACACTAGGTTTGTGTCTCCTCGTGAAATTGAACTGGGGATTGTGTTCACCACCATGGGCTTCATTAAATAAGACGGGCCTATTCCCCACACCCGGCAAATTGCACAAGACTGTGAGAGTGAAAAATAAAGCCAAACATTAGTATCACTATCATACTGCTAAACTCAAATTCTAATGTTTGGGATCTAAGAGGTAGACCTGTCAGACGTGTATTTCATTATGATGCAGCAGCAGAGGGCTGTTTTCACTCTGAATGAATCAGTCCTGCTTTGCTAATGAGAATAACAGCTCTTCATCTCCACCTTGGGCCACTTATCTCGTCTCTGAAAACTGAGGCGAATTAAAGAGCGTGTACGTGAAGAAGCACTTGAGTGTCTGTCCAGGCCTGTTAGAAATGTTCAGCACCAACTTTGCCCTGAATCTAAAGTAGCTCATTTATAAATTTTCAGTGAAATATATTCATTTTACACCTTGTTTTTTATCATCCTGCACACTATTATAGCCCCTCTCCTTTGCACTAATCCTTAATGGCCTCTTAGATTTGTCCATAGAGCAGTCCTGGCTGTAATTGTTTGCCGTGTTCAGACTGTATTAACTCCGGACTGTGCTGTTTCCTCCATCCCAAACATCTCACCCAAATGCAGCGTTGACCCAAGCAGGCGCTAATTTAGCTGATTAATCACCCCTGAGCCAATGCTGACATCACCGGCTCGCTCTCTCCTGGCCAGGTGGAGACAGGAAGGGGCGGGCAGGGGGAGGAAGGGGGAGCATATCTCTTCTCGTTCCCTGGTTTATTTATAGAGGGGTGACTGGGGAAGTGGGATGGATCCAGGGGGAGTTGGACAGGTTAACATCACACTAACTGAACAGGTCAGGTCTGCCCCCACCCTCCCCTCATCCAGTCATTAGTCTGCCCCCACCTCTCCTTTCTCTATTTCTTCGCTCGTCACAGGTTTTCACTCACTGCAGGCGCTGAATTTAAAACGCTGTGCAGAAAGTAAGAAGAATCCCCAGCTTTGAAGTGGGAGACACTCCCTCTCACGTGGAAAACACTGACCAGACCCCTCTCATCAACCTCCTCAGCTAAAGATGTAAAGGTTTTATCAGTATGGCCTCTGATGTAAAGTAATATCTCTGAAGCACTTTTTAGAATGCAGTTTCATTATAAACAAAGGAAACAAGGCCAGCTCACATCTCAGTCTGTCTGTGTTATTGTCTCGGTCTTCATCTGCACCTAGGCTTCAGGAATTCTCTCCCACTTTCAGGCTTTTTCTGTAAGGGCTGGCACTGGTATTATATTCTCACTCCAGAATAAGACAGTATCTGCTATGAACCCATCTCTCAGTTTGACTCTGATCCTGTCTGCAGCCTTGAAGGATCCCTATGAATAAATCCTCAAAAACAATTAGCTTTCTTAAATCAGCTGCTCTTTGTAGAGACTAGAAAATGTAATTCAAACAAGAAGAATGTGCATTTGTTAGGGGACTATTTTCAGTGGTGGATTAATACAAATTTAACAAGAAGCACTCCAAGAGTGCAAACCTCTGCCAAAGCAGCTCACTCTCTGAGCAGTATTTACTTTTAAGGGAATAATATTGTATTTAGTATATATTCATTTTGTTTTCTTTGTTCTTTTAAAACGCACTTTCAGAAGTTTGTAGACAGAATGACACACGCACGCAAACGCCACCAAAAACATGACCTCCTTGGTGGAGGTAATAAGTACAAGTATAAGTATAAGTGAAAATCAGGCTTCAGCTACACACACACAATACTTATTAGTAGGATAAGTTCATTTGCTTCTTCTTATGTTCACTTTTACAGGTCCCACAAACAAACAAAATGCTTCCAAGATTTTCATATTCCATAAAAAGAGCTGGATGCTGACCTAATCCTCCTACTGTGCCTAACCGTAAGTGGCTCGCTGGCAGATATCGTCCACTGGTCATGTGACCAAGCAACCTTCTGTCTAGTCAAACAGGAATCTAGTTAGTGACCTTTCTATTGTTGCATATTACATGTGCAGAATTAAGCTAAAAGAACACCTACAGACTGTTACCATGGATGGTGTATCTGGTCTCATCAGTGCGAGTGTTTTTTAACCTTGAAATCCAAGTACCAAGGGCTCTGATGATTTTTATCTTCTCCCAGATTGCAGAATAAAAATAAAAGGCAGTAGGCCCTAAAAGCCCCGTGAGCCCCAGTGACAAACATATGTCTTAACTGAGCATGCAACCTCAAAGAACATGTCAGCCTCTTTGAATGACTCCTGGAGAAATGATCTCTGAAATGCGTGCCTTCGTTTTGGTAATTTCATCTCTCCTCCCCATCTCTCCTCACTATCTCTCTCCTCTGAAACTCCACCCAGTTATCCATCTGTCAGCTCCTCTCAGGAGGCCTCATCAGGCCGGAGTCATGAATGCTCCGTCTGAACTGTCAGGAATACGCTCACCTTGTCCTCCCTCAGTGCCTCTCATCTCTCATCTCTTCTTTTCTTCCTCCTCTTCTCACCTTGTGTCACCTCCTATCATGTCATCTGCTTCTCCACCCTGTTGCTTGCCCCCAAAGACTCCTCTTGCCATTACTTCTCTTCACTGTAACCGTCTGCTTTAGAATAAACACGATACAAGTGTGATCACAGGAGTCGGGTAAATAAAACCAGGACAAAGTTATTTAAATAATGTTAGTTCAAGATGGCTACTACCCCTTTGCTGCTTCTCTTTCCTCCACAGCTGCTGGAGGTTTGAGCCCAGCACCACTGAGAGTCTCCTTACATCGCCATTGCCAGATAATATGACACATTTGGTGTTATTTTTATGGCCTCAGCCTCTCTGCTGGTGCTGAATGTGGAGCATGAGGTGGCTGCATTTAAAAGGAACCACAATAGTAATAAAAGGTAATGAAGAGTGCACGATGAAGCATCATCTCAGGAGTCCCTGTCTATTAAACCTGCCTGTTATGATGCTAATGAGAGGTGTTTTTTGTAGCAATGCAGGGTTAAGCATATTATTGTGCCTGTGGTTGTTATGAACATTAGCTACAAACAGTCCCCCCACAGATCAAGTTTCATGCTGATTTTAGGACTGCTGCTGTGTTTAATGGAGAATAACAAAGACAGGAAAAGAGGAGAGCGAGAGAGAGAGCTGCTAGATGACTGATAGAAAGCTTAGACAGAGTCAGATTTGCATTTTAAAATTATTGTTCCTTCAGTGTTTAAAGGACAACATCTGTAGTGTTCATCCACCGAGGGGTAGCCACATGCTGAACTGCAGAAGGTCTTACCTTTCAAATCAACTCTTACATGCATTTGGACTTTTACTCTCAATATCCAATACTGGAAGCACCAAAGCCAAACAGTCCTTTATGAAGGACTAAATGAGACTGCATACAGTCTGGACAAACCGACTTCTGGCCTTACAGGTACAGTCTACACAGTAGTACCCCTCAGGACTAATTAGTGCACCACAGGTAACTATGTGTACCTTTTTCAGTGACAAAAAGCTACATATATGCTCCCAAGCAGTGAAAGGGTCACATGAACCATTTCTTCTACAGTTTGTGTTGAGCCAAGAACAGAAAGAAATCAGGTAAAATATCAATTTTGCTCTTGGAGCCTGGAGTCCTGCTGTTTCAATGCTTTCTTACTGCTTTCATTCTGTGTCTGTCTTGTGTGTCAGTGCTGCAGAGGTTTGTTCTCCATGTGTTTGTAAGTTCTATCTACTGTCTATCTACTTGGTCAAAGGCAGCAGTACCTTACAAAAGGTAGCACCCCAGCTATTATACCCCAAAAGGTGCACTAAGTTATACTGGGATAAAATTTAATGTTAATGTTTGATTATGTTTAGGCTCCAAAACCACCTGGTGATGTTTGGGAGAAGGTCATGGTTTGGGTTAAATTATATGTGACAAGTTAGGAGTGAGACCAAGGTACTTTCAGTCTGCACGGAAAAGTGTGTCTAAAGGTAAAGGTTGGTTAGTTAGGCTAGGGTTCATCTTCTGGGGATCATTAATGCATTTAAAAGGTTTCAAGGTAGTCTCTTGATGCATGCTCAATAATCCAGGTAAAAGAATCCCAAAAAGTTGAATCTGTTCATCTGGATGTAGCGTTTTTTAGTGGGAGAAACGTTTCGTCACCTCCTGGTAACTTCTTCAGTCTCAGCTGACTGCAGACTTCCCCAGCCTTATAAACAGTACATTGCATAATGACTGAAACCAGCACCACTGACTAACAATGGGCCATGAGGTCAGTTTCATGATCAATAGTATGCAAATTGTCATGACCATTGATCAATGGCCATGAGTACCATTCACAGAGATTGGGGAATGGCTGCAATCACAGCATTGTAAGATGGTGACAGATGTACCCTTAGGCCCCCTCCTCGGTTCAGAGATGGTCTTTCCCTTTTC
>VUQS01067188.1:0-10581 GCA_015108495.1 Heterochromis multidens | reverse complement strand
CAACACAATGGGCAGCACATTGAACACATTTTATAAGTGAACAAAGAGCAACTTGTAAATAACTCATGAAAGAATAAAGTTACGTTGAAACCAAGCACACCATTGTTTTTCTTGTGACATTACCAATAAGTTTGATGTGTCACATGGCCCTCTTCCTATTGAAAAAACAAAAGTTGTATCCAAGATGGCCAACTTCTAAATGGCCACCATGGTCACCACCCATCTTGGGGAGTTTGCCCCCTCACATATACTAATGTGCCACAAACAGGACTTTAATATCACCAACCATTCCCATGTTATTACGGTGTATCCATATAAATGGCCCACCCTGTACTATGGAGCTCCTTGTCTTCACAAAGAATGACTGATTAACCTGTGATTTAATGACATATTAAACCCTAATCCTGACTTTACCTTGCAATACTGAGAACTATGAATTCATTAATAATTCTAAATAAGATTAACAAAATAATGCAAGAACAATGCTAGATATGAGAGAGGTAATATTATCTAATTTATGATACAGAATATGTTCATTTTAAGCTCTTTGATTACATACAGGAAGAAGTAAAATAGTAAAAATAAAAGGACAAAATTGTATTGTTTTAAATCTGTAGCCCAATAGTTATTGACAGTGTTTTTCATTTGACATAACTATTTCTTTCTTTTGTCATTATTTTTACAATTTACAAATCAGTGCATGAAATGTGCTCCTGTCCTCATTTTTCTGATTTATCCACCAGATCTGCCCACAGTGTCAGGATGTCAGACTCATAGTCTGATTATAGATTACCCTTTTGTAACATGCTCAAATAAACCTTGTCTCCTGTTCATTTTCATGCAGTGGTGATGCCTCTTTTTTGTGCTTGTCCATGGACAACACTGTGGGTGCTTTTGCCATGAATGAATATGGTGGACCATTAAAAGGTTACAGTCATCAATTGTGGTTAAGAGAAGGATGGTACATGGGAGGATGGAGTGTGAAATTCTGTTTTAAAGGGAAAGACTATACAGCAGGAGATGTCGAGGATTTAGGTCACCCCAGATTAAGACAAATGGTTGCCTCAGAGAACCAAATCAGTTTCTCAGTTCCAGCCAGAATGCCATTACAACATCTGAAAACACACACACACAGACACACATTCATATACATACTTATAGTCACACAACATGTTTTGCACTCATAATGTCGCAATTAATCTCTTAATTTTGTCTAGCCATTAAAGACAGAGAGAGAGAGAGAGAAAACAACAGTTGCATGTCTCTGCTGTTACTGGAGTATCTTAGCAGCTTGATGCCTCACTTGAAGGAATTAGAGTTAGATGTTTCCATATTTAACCCATGCTCCATTTCCAGCATAATCAGTATTTTACTGTACTGATTAACAAGTAATCACTTAATCATGTATTACTAATAAGCCTCTTAGTTTACTGTCACACGTACTATGATGCATGAGTTTTGGGGAGATGTTCCAAAGGTTTTCAAGTCTATACAGTACAGTCACAGAACTGACCCTCTGTAAACTAAAGGACTGTCAACAAGGCCCTCCGAGGCCCATTAAAAGCATGCAAACATGGATCACTCTCAATGGTATATTTGTTGGAGCACTGCGGATGAAGGTCAGCAGATCAAAGGCTTTTGGCTGACATTCCTTGGTGCCTGATGAGCCCTCTTGGGTTTCATTGATTAGCCAATGAGAGACTGGGGCAACGACATTGAACTGATAAAAACAAAGTGACTTGTCTTACTTCAGATGGAGAAAAGTTATTTTCTCTTTCAGGTGTCTCATGAGACATGAACAATCTTGGATTCTCTTCAGCAACAAGACACTTAATCTGACTTTGAAGACTCTCAGTGATCCACACAGTCTAAAATTTAGTGACAGGCTCTTTGACACAGAATATTGCAACTGTATACTAATTAAATGAGTATTCTCAGAAATTCCCTTTGTGTCATCAGCTGAAAAACAATAAAAACACAAGGTCCTTAAAAAACTGCAAAAACCAGCAAATGTGATTACATTACATATACTATTGGCTGAATGTGTTCCTTTAAGTATTATATTGCTTCTGCTGCTCTCTGAGGCACCCAAATAGAATGTATTTGATTAAATAGGGACAAAAATGACCCCTTTCATAATCCCACAAGTGTTTTTAATTAAGTCATTAATTAGTGAGATGTACTCCTGAGGAGCAGCTGGGAGTGGATTTCTGATAATTGTGGATGAAATTAGTGGGCTTTTGGTGTGTAACAAAGTAAGAACATTCAAGTTTAACTTTAGAAGATTACAAAAAAATTTAACTGCTCTGCATTCTATCGACATGAGGCTTTAGCTATTATTTTTGTTATTAGAAAGGCAGGCTGTCAATTTACAGTATATCAACAAATGCAACCATACTGGAAGTTATATGACTTATGTTGGTGACAGAGTGTGTTTAGATATATAGAAAATCCCAAAGTATTTTTTTCATATTGATGATTTTGGCACTGAAGCCTCTAATAATGTCTAATAATAAAAACTGAAAGACAATCTATTACAAAATGTAATATGTTCTTATGACAGGATAGGAAGTCACAGTAAGTAAAGTAGTAGCAAAAAGAAGGCAGCAGAGACTAGTTGAAGCAGGAAAAGACTCAGTGAATGGAAACACTGCATTATAACTGAGCAGCATGTTAATGACTAAGAGTTCCCAAAACTACTGGCTTCTCAACGGAAACATGAAAATAAGCACTGACTTTGACATCTGGGAATCACCGTATTCAGACTCTATATATATATATATATATATATATATATATATATATATGTATATATAATCCTCAAGAGACATTAGCATCAAGGAAGAGATGCAAACATTTTCACATTGTGAATGCGTGCATGCATACGATGCATTTTGGGACGTTTTGGAACGTTCACATCAACAATGGTCAAAATGAGGCTCTTGGGTATTGTCTGAGAGACATAACGAGGATGAGGCACAGCACATTACCAGAAACTGAAGCCTGTCCTCAAAGTTTCCCATATTTTAATTTCTAAAGAGGAAATTGTAGAAGTCTTCATACATTTTAGTTGCCATGCAAAGTAAAATGCAGAAACATTTACTAAAAAGAATGGACAATCCTGAGAAAACTTAGAGAAAACTGAGGTTTAACAACTGACTCAAGTTTTTAGACTCTAAATTCCTTTCCAATGTACTTTAGATGTGAAGATTCAATATTTTTATTTGTCACTTTCTTATATTTTACTTTCAATCTTCAAAGCCAGGCAGAGGTGGTTACAATTATGACTGTAATTCATATGAAATAACAGCCGTGTATTTAAGCAACACTAAAAGAAAAGTATTGCCCTGTAAAGTTGCAATGGCTAATGAAGTAGAAAACAACTTCCACTGAGGATGGGCAATGTTAAAATGCATCTGGAGTCATGTCTCTATGTTATATTCACTCAGCTTGTGCTTTGACATGATCTGGAGAAACTACCCACTAAAATTTTCCATATGTTCTTGGAGTTTGAGGGCAGAAACCTGCTACTACTTGTATGTAACTATAAAGCAAAGCAAAGGATTCTCTGAGTTTTAAATACTTTTATATATTACTCAGTATATTACCACTTTGTCAACACATTGGTCACTACTCACGCACTGTGACATCATCATAGTTTCGTAACCCTATAGTCTGTATACTCCTGTTTGATGAGTGTCAGACTCACTGCAGTCTTCAAATAATAGGTGTTGCTGTTGAGAAAAAAAAAAGAAAATAAAACATATAAATAAATCACTGCTTCACCAATGGGGCCTGTACTATGAAGTAAGTTCAACATCCTCAGGGTATCTTTATATATATATCCTACAACTTTTCAGCATCAGGCCAGTCACAAACATCAACAGGTCTACTGGCAGCAGAGTGGTCAATCTTACAGCTGATTTGCATAACCTGTTCCAGAGCAGGTGAGGTCTGCATCATAAGTTACCATACTGAAATCCCAGAGTTAAACCTGAAGTTATCTGGATAAGCCCAAATCCTGCTTTGTAGTACAGGCCTCTGGAATAGGAAAAGAAGTCAACATACAAAACCGCAATCCGGTTTTCTGCAGAGCATCTTAACCTTTCCAGCTGCTGTGTGAGCCGTGTCCCTATCTGCCTTTTAGACCACTCTGGATGTTACAGATTACAAACATTGGTAGGTGGACAACAAGCTGAAACAAAACCAAATCACACTGCACATCAGCACCTGTAATGTGACTTTTGGCACCAAGAGAGCAAGTATATATGTGGAAGTTTTACTACTTCATTATTGATGGTGATATAGATATGCAGCTTCTCCCACTACATTTGGATAACATCTGGACAGGGCAGGTAACAACAAAAGTACATATAATAAAAATCCATTCCATATTATCAGTCCTTGTCCACGTATGTCTTGTTCCAGTAGCCCATTTCTCATCAGTATGTCCTGGTTCCTCAACACCTGACGTGGACCTTGTTAATCCTGGCGATGACCGAGGTGGTATGGGTTTAGTTATATGTCTCTCACTCATATTCTGAGTAGGCTTGCAGGGGCCTGTCATGGAAGGCATGGAAGGACTACCCTGGGGACCCTTACTGGATGCATGCCCAGCTAGGATTTGAACCTCTGCCCTATTTTTCCAATAATGGTAGTGTTGCCACTACACTATCCAGCTGCTTCTTGTTTCTGTTTCTAGTTTCTGATAGAGGACCAGAGCTTGAGGATCATACACATACCACCCTTCCAAGGGGTAAGAGTGAGATTATATATATATATATATATAAACAACAAACATCCATGAGTACATCAGGAAGATGGCCACAACTGATCACATGCTTAGTGAATACCTCAGGCAGCAGAAACCAGAGAAAGGAGAGGAGTAAGAACAGGAACCATCATAGAAGGACAGGGCCCTGCACAGCATACCACTGACAGATAGACGAAGTGGCTGATACCACTGACATCATGACAAGAAAGCTTCTTGCCATGCATGGAGGTTTTCACCCCAGATCCAACAGCCTGAGACTGCAATCTAAGGGGAAGAAAAGAGGCAGAGTACTAGTGAGTGTCAGAACCACTATCCAGGATGAAATAACAAAGATCCACGACTACATCAGAAAGATGGCCACAACTGACTGAAAGACAGCACAGAAGTACTAATCATGGCAGCACAGGAACAAGCTCTATAAGCACAAGCTCAATAGAGGCTGGGGTCTACCACACCAGGCAAGATCCCAGGTGCAGGCTGTACAGAGATGCCCCTGAGACAATCCAGCACATAACAGCAAGATGCAAGATGCTTGTAATGCCATAACCAAGTGGCTGGCATAGTATACTGGAACATCTGTGCCAAGTATGGTCTGGAAGTGCCAAGGTCAAAATTGGTAAGATCCTGTGGGACTTTCAGACACAGACGGACAAACTGGTGATAGCTAACCAACTGGACATAGTAGTGGTGGACAAGCAGAGGAAGAAGGCTGTAGTGATAGATGTAGCTATACCAAGTGATAGCAACATCAGGAAGAAGGAACACAAGAAGCTCGAGAAATACCAAGGGCTGAGAGAGGAGCTAGAAAAGATGTGGAGAGTGACGGCAACAGTGGTTCCCATGGTAATCAGAGCACTCGGGGCAGTAACCCCCAAACTGGGCAAGTGGCTCCAGCAAAGATACTGTACAGGACCCTCAAGCTCTCAGGCCTCTGGTAGAGAACCCGAGCTTGAAGAACAAACAAAACAAATGAATTTCCCTCTGGGATCAATAAAGTTATTCTTATTCTTATTCTTATTCTTAAAACTGCCCACAGGGTGAGTGGGGAATTTTATTAACACAGTACATAAACTAGTCAGTCTCTAAATAGATGGGAGTGAAAGAATGTATCTGACTCTTGAAAAGTACTGGAAATAACTGATTCCATTACTGGGGCAGAAAAGGAAAATAATCAATCTGTGTGTGTGCAATGTAAAATATTGTATAAATGTTTAGATTTATTTTTCAGAAAAGTACAAGGTTATATATTCTCAGCAAAATTAGTCTTCACTTTCCTGATAGTTATGTCTGAAAAATGTCCCGGCACATTAAAGCACTGATTTTTAGTCAAACTGGTGGTTGTTGGAAGTCTGTCTGTAAAAATAATAATGAAAGTGGAAGAAGCTGAAATGAACGTGACAATCAACTTATCTCACATAATCTCAGTTTGCTGTACAATTTCAAAAATGGCATGAGGGTCAATTTAATGTGAAAAGCAGTTACAGCTTGTCAACTCTTAAAAGTAACTGCCATATTTGGATGTCTAAGGAAAAAGAACCTGCCAAGCTGGTCATATTTGCTGGTGTGCATTGAAATTTTTTTTTTTCATGGGCCAACCTCAGGAAGGACAGAGCTGCTGTGCCTCATGCCCCTTGCCATCAGGACTGAGGTTAATTTCTCAGGATAGATAGCTTATGAATGGATGCAAAAAACAAGTGTATATAATTTTAAGAAAATAATCTGTATATCTAGCAAAAACAGTGTAATAAGAATCCAAGAAAGGATCCAAGAAATTAACTGACAAAATGTGAATCTAAAATGTTCATATTTATGTTTCATGCAAGTTTAATCAATTTTAACTGATTTTAAATTTGATTTAAATTATTTGGGTTAGTTTATGTTTTAAATGAAATATACTGTGATAAAAAGGGAGATTGAAAACACCAGAGTGGGAGGTGTCTGTTGCCAAGAAGAGGTGTCAAAAAATATCTGTTTTTACCCTACTGAAACAGTTCAATTTCCTTTACTTAATTCCATGAAATAACAACAACAACAATATTATTATTATTATTATTATTATTATTATTACATAATAATAACACATAATTAAATTACATGGCAATATTTAATAATGGTAAAGAAAGAATTTCACTCTGTAACACATATCTGTGTGAAAGTCATTTTGTTGTCCTCACTCGAGAGCATACCCATCTTTAAATCTCACTTGAAATTTTGAACTCTTTTACACCTGTGAAATTTTGTGATTGTATCTTGGACATTTTATTATAGCATTTAAAGCAGCAGACAGAAAAACAGTCAGACATATACAGACTTGCTGGAGCACTCAAAATTTAATGAAAACCTGATACAAGGCAGTGTAATTACAAAGATCCTTTAATATACAGTATACTTGTGCCATGACACACCTGAGAGGCCCTGGCTGACTGGTTATTTGAGTGGTTTTAATTAGCTGTTACTTTCTAGCTGACATAAGTGACTAAGCTTCATATTTGCTGCTCAGTCAAGCATTTGAAGTGAAATTTCTGCTGTTTTATTTTTTTAACTTAGAGCAATTACTCAGCACCTTTGTGTTGATGTTACTATTTGTTTTTCTTTTTGATTTGCACCAAAACCTTGGCCTGCCTTTTCAGTATTGTATAAATCATTTCAAGGGAGTAGTAGGATGTCTTTCCACTGTTTTGTCCCTCAAGTAGGTATTGTATCTGTTGTGTTTATTAGTGCAAGGGAAAACACTACATAAAGTAAAAACTCTATTGCATTTCGGTCTTTCATAATCCCTTGACAGTATTCACCTTTACTTAAAGTGTATTATATGTTGTATTCATATTTATATTACATTAAACATTTTGTGTCATATCCATTCATTCTAAGGTTTTCTTGATATTATGACACTTTGCAGAATGGACAAGGTGATATAGTATATCAGAAATATTAATAGTTATATTAGTCAGATGTGTAATGGTAACAGGTTCCAAAATCATAGTACAGAGAAGCTGAAAGCTCTAACACCCAATGTGGCTGAGTCAAAATGAAGTGACAGAAGCAGCAAAAGGATTGTAAAGAATGGGAAGGGGTGTACCGATGAACAATCTATGAAAGGTATTGGAGAGGTGTGATGTGGTCAGAGGATTTGGTGCAGGTGATCTAGTAGCAGATTTTTGAATATTTTTTAGATAATGGGGAAGTTAATTGGGAAAACCACTGAGAATGGCATTCCAGTAATCAGTGAGGGAAGTAATTGGAGTGTGAATAGGGACTTGAGTGCTGTGCTGACAGAGAAAAGAAGGGTAGTCTGAAAATACTGCTTGGGTGAAAAAAGGCAGATGAAGGCACTGTTGATGTGGAGGCTAAAAGAATATATATATAAAGAATATATATTGTTGAGTATGACGCCAAGACTTCAAAGACAGAATCAAAGACAGTTATTAAAAAAAAAAAAAAAACTGAAGAGTTGGATTTCAGAAAAGGATGAGATGAGAATCTGTTTCCACCCAGTTTGAGAGTTGTTTGGCGTATTTAGTGAGGTCAGATGGGGAAAAGCAGTGTTTGGCTTTGTGGAGATATAAAGCTGGCTGTCACTAGGGTAGAAGTAAAAATGTATTTAATAACGACAGAAAATTTGGGAGGGAAAAGAAATTGACGGTATATAAAAATTTGAATTACCACCTCATGCCTATTTGGCTTTACTAATCAGTAAAGCTGTGATTTATATCCATGTTTCCACTTTGGCCATTAATGAGACCCTCAACTTCATTCCAGCTGAGGAGAATGTCATTTGAAGTACAGATTGTAAAGCCCCTTGGGATAAATTTTGAATTTGTAATACAGGGTTATGGCAGGTTGCTGCAAAGAAAGTACACATTCTTGAATATGGAAAATATGGATGCTTCATCTTCAACCCAGCTCAGATGATCTACAGTCACCACAATTTTAAGCTGCAGTGACTCTAGATCACAATATTTCCTTCGTTCTTAAATTATGATGTTGAATAGTGGCCAGAAAAAGGTGTTCTGTAAATAAAGATGTAAGTGAATCTGGCCTTTATGCATGGATAGATAGATAGATAGATAGATAAATAGATAGATAGATAGATAGATAGATAGAGTTGCCTTTTTCCAGGAAAGGCAGAGTACAGAAGAATTAATTACTATTTTTATAAGTTGACAACCAGTATGCAGGTAAATGTAGTCCAAACTATGTACAGCCACAACAAAAGTTATACTTGTAAAGCCGTCAGCCTGTAAAAGCTATCAATAAGGGACTATCAAATTGTGTGTTTTGCAATAATTACAGTGCAATTATTCTTCATTTACAGGTGAAAATGCAGTCAAATGTTTAAATACCTGTGATCCATCCCCACTGTGTGAATCAAATCATTGCGGTGATACTAATGGCCAAGGGAAATATGTTGGCTCAGTCTGAACTATCAGGCCAAAGACTTCCAGCGTCATCCCAAAATTTAAAGACTCTGACGGACTCATGCTGTGCTCATGTCTCTGTCACTGGTTATCTTACAGCAAAGGTTCCCTCAATGACAACTTATTATTGCTTGCACACTCCTGTCACTGTCTTTCTCCCTTTCTCACCTGCTCAATGGTTTTTCCTCATCTTTTGCCCTACAGTCCTTCTTGCAAAAGTCCCCGTGAACTGTGGCTGGACCTAAAAATACCCATCCCTTGACAATGTTCTGAGACACATCCTTCTGCCAGCTACCTGATCCATTTGAGTCTGTTTTCTGGCTCATCTTTGCCAGTCCCATTTCTTTCTCCTTGAGCTATGTCATACTAACCTGGCTGTGCCAAAACCTAATATGACACTTAGGACCCATAGCTCCTTTCTCAAAGTCACACATTAGAGTCACAGTCAGTGCAGCTTTAATCTACAAGCTCTACTGATGTGAATCAAACAAAATTGTCTTTTTTTCTCTCTCTCTCTCCTTTTCTCAATGTGTGCCAAACTTGACTTAATTTCTTTTTAAATCTTTCCAGACAGAATCTTATGTGGATGTTATAAGAATATTAATATCTTAAAAGTGAACTTGAAAACTTAACAAATCAGGAAACCTGAAAATGGAGACAATTTCCTCTTAAAGAAATTACACTGGCAGGGTATTCCTGTCTTGATACGGTCCCAGGTTTCACGACACATGTAATTTCCTGGATCGACAAATAGCATTGATTTGAGTTGAATTGAAGTCACCATTCAATTGCATTTCTTACAGAATGCAATCAAGCATCACTGGCACTATTGATTTAAAAGAGGTCTTGGTTTGGATGAAAACAATCAGGCACTTGTTTCTAAATCCAGTGTGTATATATTTCCTTGTATGATATTTGGTTTGACATAGGCTTTGTATATGACTTGTTTCAAAAATATAGAAATTTACTGTTCCCACTGAAACTATTACTGCACTATTGCTGCACAGCTGGACCTAGAAAGAGAAAAGGAAGGAATTAAAGTAAGAAAAATATAGATGATTTCCTATTTTTGCAAATTGGAAAAAAATATCTATTAATGTTATCGATTCAGAGCTACATACATTGAAAACATGCAATGTGTGTACAGTGCCTTGCGAAAGTATTCATCCCCCTTGGCATTCGTCAGGTTTTTTTGCCTCACAACCTGGAATCAACATGTTTCGCAGTGACATTTCATGTGATGGATCTGCACAAATTAGGCTACGTTGGTGAAGTGAAATGAGAAAAAAATATAGAAAAATGAATTTTTAATAAATTAAAATCTGAAGATTGGCATGTGCATAAGTATTCAGCCCCTTTGCCATGAAGCCCTTTGTAGAGCCACCTTTT